>JBCJKH010054665.1:29209-43604 GCA_039877255.1 Loriculus beryllinus | reverse complement strand
AGCTTCTGCCTAAGAGCTCAGCTCAGTCTCCCCTCTGGCAGGTTAAAGCCATTCCCCTTGGCCTGCCCCTACAGGCTCTTGTCCAAAGCTCCTCTCCAGGTTTCTTGTAGGCCCCTTGAAGGTATTGATAGGGCACAATAAGAGAGAGCCTTCTCTTCTCCAGGCTGAACTTGAAAGGCGAAAATCTAGTGAGAATACAGGGAATATCAGGAGTTATTAAAACCACACCCAACAGTTTTGAAGTCACAGAATGTAAGGAAGAGATTTTTGGAAAGCAAATTATCACATGTGGTCTATATTGTTTCTGAGCAATATGAAGCTCCAAAGAAAAAATAAGTGTGTCCTCTGAGGAGGCTAGGCCAGCAATTCCCATACTGTGGGGAAACATGCAGGAATCAGTGTGCCGAGCCTCTAGCACACAGGTAGCTGTACAGACCCTTTGGTGCCTATAGCTGGAAGGCATTCAAAGTCATCTCTTCTCTCCTCCCCTCTTCCTTTCTTGGTAATCTTCAGGAGCAATGAGCATGCTGCCAGCAGTTAAATAAAGTAATTGCTCAAAATACATCATCCAGCCTCATTATAAATACCTCAAACAATTGCACTTTAATATGGGCTCAACTTGTATCCTAATTTCCTTCCATGTCCTCGCAATACACTACAAAACATTGTTAACTCCTAGTTCTACAACTACTTCCAGACAGTTACAGTGGCCTCCCCTCGCTAGCTCTTAGCCAGACTTAAGCTGCTTTGATCACAGTGTCAGATATCCTACCCCATGTTAAAAAACCTGATAAAACAACCTAGTTTCCTGAAAAGCTGAGCACCAGCTTCAAGAGACAACAGGGCCATTCTGTTGCATCTCAAAAAAGAACTTTTAAGCAAGACGACAATCCATACGTTAAAAAGGAAATCAAATTTTAGTTAACCAAGCTTGAAAACACTGCCCTTGTTTCCTGGAGCTTTTTAATGTTAAATCATGCCAAGCCAAGCCCCACAGGCTTTATGTTTTACCCCTCCATTTTTCACTTTCTGTGTTTTTCCCCAGCTTGCTGTAACTATACCATTATTATCCAAATGGATAACAAGAAGAAAAAGATAAAGTGGTGATCTCATTGTATTATCAGAGGTGTCAGGAGAGAAATAGCAAGATTGCTTTGTCATTTTATGAGAGACTGTTTTAGTAAGCAATGAAAAATTATTTCATACTTCCCTTTTTCATTCCAGCATGTGACTAAGATCTGAAACTTCATCTTGCACATCAAGTAAACACCAAGCACCACCTTTAAATCTCTCTAATCTCCATTTAATTCAGACTATGCTAGAGGTACATAACCAAAATAAAAGGATTTCCAGCCCCTCAAGCACTGAACTGTACACTCAGCATTTGTCATAAGCCTGCGACCTGGCTGGCTTAATCTAATTCAATTCCCTCAACTGCATCCAAAAGCATTTTCACAAAGCCACTACTCGCCAGTGTTTCAAGGGCAGTTTTTTTGTTTGTGGTAAAGACAGATTACTGTTCCAAGTTCAAATCTTTCAAGGAAAATGAATCCATTCTCACATACCAAACATCAGTTTAATTATCTCACCTACAGGACACTGAATTATGTACATGCGCTGCCAGGACACTAATGCTGCAAAGTGGTTCAGAGCACACATGATGACTGCCCAAGCCATTTTCACCCTTGTAAAGTTTAAAGTTTTGAGAATATCTCAATTCTTTTCCAATGACACATTATGGAAAGGAAGACAGCTACAGTCCTCAGAAAACCACAGCCTCCTACCAGGCCACCTCAAACCTCAACATGCAGACTCTGCCTAACACTTCTACTGGCTCCAGTTCAGAATTAAAGTTGTTTTCTTTCCCCTTTTCTTATCATCCAAGTCTACAGTGATGTCCATTATATAACTTTCTGCTTTGAAAGGTGATGAAGTGACAACAAAAAGTATCTTGGGAGAGACTGACACATTTATCAGCAACAAGTGAATAGAGAATGATGTGAAACTTTAATTTCTCCTTTTATTACAGCTGTCACTTGGTGAGACATCCTGACCATGTTTTGAGCTGTACATACTCATAGAAGATCTCTCCTGATAAGCACATACTTTATATTTACTCAGTGAACTTGATCTTACTTGTTGACTTTAACATTCCTGATTTCTCCTGGCACGACTGAGAAATTCAATAGCAATGGTGAGGTAGCATGAGGCTCTAGTAGCAACCAGTGTGCTATGAAAAACAAGGCACTGTTTTCTTTTGCCTCAACTGTCACTGAAAGACTGCAAGAGAAATCTTTCTTCAAAATAATGAGCTGTCTTGTGCTGCACTGCAGTGTTGAAGTCTTAATAACAATAAGTACAAACCTATTTCCTTCTGATCAGAAGGGACCAATCCCAACCATCAGCATTTACAAAAATAAGATACTTAGCAGTATTTGCCATGTTGGTTTAAAATCCTGATTAAAAGAAAACTCCTAAAATCATGAAAATGGCTTTTACCACTCTCTTTCTTCCATTTATGCCTCTAAACCAAGGGTTGGACCAACTAAAGGCATGACAGAATAAGCAGCTGGATCTATAGGCATTCAAATTCCTTCCTAAATCTATCCCCTAGCTCTTAACTTTTCAACATCTATTTATCTAATGGAAAAATCAGTGAGTCACCTCTAAGCAAACAGCCATCGAATGCAGGCAGGGCTGTGCTGCAGCCAGAGAAGTGACACACTCACTGCCTCATAGTCTCACCAATGACCCAGGACAGGTCATTTCCCCTCTGTGCCACAGCAAGGATAATAATAATGGATATAATGTTGGATAGAGTGTTTTAAATTCCAAAGATAAAATGTAAATTGTAGCAGCCAGCTGCTATTACATGAACAATTTAAGTGGAAAGATGAGATAACTTGGTATGGATAGTGGGAAAGAAAAACTAAGTATTATAACGATGTTCTCCTCACCTAGAGGCTCTCAAGAAATCCATGTCTTTGTCTTCTCTTACCCTTTTGCCATTGCTCTGTTCTCAACAACTCTTACTACCAAAACTTCATCTTCTTTTTACTTTTCAGTCTAAAATACTGTCTGAAATATTGTAATTTCTATCCTTTGGCTTCACAGTTCCCTTTTTTCTTGCTTCAAGTTTCAAAAGAGGCTGCCAGTATATTCTGGGTTCCCTGTTGTTCCAGCACCATCTTCCCTCCACACCTATCTTGGATTGCTGCAAGTTTTTTCCCCATTAAATCCTCTAACACCTTTCAGAAAGCTGCACAGCACCATATCCTACACCAGGGAGCTGCACAATTCATTTTATATAACTTTATCCACCTCAGTATCTAAGCAACTTTTCATATTACCTTGTAACTCCTCAAAAGTTCTTGCCAGTTAAGCAAGAACAGCAATCAACGCAGGTGAATTACACCTGTAAATACATACAATAATACTCTGATTCATTTATACTGCAGTGCATCAAAGTAGGATTCTGCAGAAGGCTACCAAATACAAATAATCCAACTTTTTGGTAGTCCATTAGGAAGACAAACTGGTCCATTTGGCGTGAGTAGTTAATTCTGATGCTCAAACGCATGTAATACTTCCTAACTCCTGGAGCTCATAGGCTCATTAAATACTTACTAGCTACAGAACATTATGTATATCCAATTCCTATTTGCAAAACTCAGGACACACTTTGCAAAAGACATGATGGAGCATGAAGAGGACATCTAAGGAAAAAATAAATCCAAAAATGTCTCAGTCAACACATTCCTTGAAAAAGGAATAGGCTGCTGGACAAAATGACGTTCTCAGCAAAACTGATGTACCTCGAGGTTAGCCACTCTTCAGCATGTTTAGTGGAGTTTTAACATAGAGTCCAAAATAGAGAGATTGGAGTTGAACCCTGAAGGACTTTCAGATTTCAACAGTGCACAATCCTGACATACTAAACAACAAAAAACTCCATCTGTATCAATGAGAACTTCTGTATTTATTACAGCGCACACTGACAGTACCGCATTAAACCAGAAGTTATGGGCTTGATGTAGAAACTACTGACAGTAACTCTATACCTATGCTATTCAGAAGGCAAGACTAGATTATGATAATAGACATTTTGGTCTTAGAATTTATGAAGCTATGAATATAAATAAGAATACGATTTACGGACCATGCTTTCTTCTGAAGTTTGTCACACGAGGGTGGCAAGAGTGGAAACTCAATCCCTTCACTCAGAAAGTCCTTGAGAGAGGGTCAAAATGTTACAAAATAGCACTTCTTTCAATATTTTAACAAATTATATTGACAGGTTAGTGCATGAAAACAGTCTACATATATATAGCTAAGACCTTGACCCTGCTTTTACTTGTACTAGATATTACTGGACAATAGTGTGCTGTAATACTCCAACACAAAGGTGGAGAGAAAACAAATCAAGCCAATGAGCCTCTATTTCTGAGCTCTAATTATCATTAAATACCACTTTAAGTCACTTACAGATTTGCTGGATTCCTCTTCAGTCAAGCTTTTCATGACAACTTCCAAGCTTGGGTCTTCCTCACTGCTTGCGGGTTCAGTGCCACCATGATCCTGCTGAAAGGATTGATAACAGCTTTTAAACAGAGCTATGATCTCCTATAATTGCTGAAGAAAAAAATTGGACATTTTTACCTTTTTTTTTTTTTTTTTATAAACAAGTAGCGGCATGGAAAAGTAAAAAGATCCACAACTGAAGCATCCTAATGTCAGGAGACAAGTAAGAGATACAACCTTTGACAGACAGACCTTGGTCTCCACGTGGCCAGCTGAAAATACCATGAGGTAGTCTAATACTAACATTTAGGTGAAGATTTTGGTTAACTTTCAAGGCCAGACTAATCTCTATCAACTGTGGAAGCCTCTGAGTTGGTATGAAGAGGTCTTCTTCAGACTTCTTTTGGGAGAGAAGGTCTCAGGCATCTTCAAGGAAGCCTGGGTTCCTTCATATAATCTGAACATGCTGGTAGCAGCATGAGTGATTCCTCCACCCTGGAGGAACCAGTAAAGCTGAAGTTGCTCTGGTTAGAGCACATAGCTACCGAGTTTCGGAGGCTTAAGCTAGCACTGGAACACAATCCTCAACTTGAAGTGTAAATGTAGCTTCAGGATTTAGGTACTTCTGTACTTTACTGTGAGAATACTGCAAATGACATTCAACGACAATCACTGGAGAGCCAGCAAATGAAGGTAATGGCCCCAAAGACATCAGCATTTTCACCAAGATGTGCTCCAAGAACTTCCTCCTGCATGAAGTTTTTCTATAGAGAATTCCCAACAAAAACGGCCCTTGAAACACAAAATAGCATCATACTAAGTAGAAAAGGTTGTCTGACCAGGATTTTCTGGCATTTTCTTTAGAGAATAACTAGCATATATTTAAGAAGCATAGGCTTGCAAGAAAAATTATTTCCTTCCCATACTGACAATTAAGATAGAAAACAGCATCTAGAATTCAGCTAGAATTTAAAGGTTGAAGTATCAGCAACTTGGTTACATGTAAAATTTTAGGTGTTTATTCTCTTTCCCATTTTAAAACCAACCAGGTCCTGAATTTGAAAAGATTTCTGATCTTTAATTTTGCTTTATTTTAAAACTGTCTTAATACACTTAAGCATTTAAGCCAAATTTGGAGCTGTTCTCTCCTGCAAATGGACTATGTACAACAAATCAAATCAAACTCCAAGATCTTCAGTCCTAGATGCAAAATGATTTCTGATTTTTCATTAGACATTTTACATTTAAATGCACAATGAGAATTACACAAATGTCTCAACCACCACTTGAGCAGGTGAAGTACCTCTGCAGCTGTACAAAGGCTCTTCAGTACTGCAACAAC
This sequence comes from Loriculus beryllinus, assembly GCA_039877255.1. NCBI lineage: Eukaryota > Metazoa > Chordata > Aves > Psittaciformes > Psittacidae > Loriculus > Loriculus beryllinus. The sequence goes on along the minus strand of JBCJKH010054665.1, from coordinate 37,741 downwards.
TATATCATTCTGTGGCTTTCTGATGAATGAAATCCTTTTAAACAGATATTTTACAGTAATTAGTATTTAATATACATTGTTTCTGGTGGCTTGCCTACAATATTACACCACAACATAGTCTTATCCATGCCATAAAGCCAGACCCTGTTTGAAGGCATATTTACTGCTTATCACTTTCCGTATTAAAATACCTTAATGAAGATAAAGAGATAAGATGAAGAAAATTAACACAATTAATCCTGTTACACACAAGATCAAATATTTATTTGGTATTTCAAAGGTATTTGAAGATACAATTTCAAGATGTAATGTACAATTTTGTTTTGCTTTAGCTAAAGGCAGGAACAACTGACAAAGGAAAGCAATGTAAAGTTCTGTGCAACAACAGCTCCTCTTGGTTACATTTATTTTGTATAATAAGAAGGTACTAGCTGCAAGTAAAAAACTGCACTTACTTATAAGGCAGCCACAACATAAATAGTAAGAGCTTGCCATTAATGCGTAAAACTCATCTCACAAGCACGTACCTCTAAAAGCAAACACTGCACATGAGGCTGAGCTCTTTGATTTCCACAGGCTGGTAGAATCTAATTACAGTCAGGTATTAAAGAGTCAACAAAAATAAAATGAACTTGGGCTCTGTAAACTGTAGAGTAATTTGTGATCCACCAGCTGCACCTGGGACATGCTGCTTTTATATGGAGGAGAGAAGGAAAAGCCAAGGCACTGTCCAAAAATAACTCAGATCCAAACAAAAATTAAAACTAAGCAGCTCTTGCACTGCACAGCACTGTGTCTGTATGGAAATAGCCATCAGTGGCAATATAATCTGGAAAGCAACAGCAAACGTGAGAACAGGGGGATTCATCCTGCATTACCTAGTGTGGACCACTGCCTATTGAAACACCAGGAGTTCAATGCACATCAATTTATCAATTCAAGACCATTATAAAACATATTTTGCTTTATTAGCGCAGATAGAAATAGAATTAAAAAGCAACAGCAAGGCCAACCATGCATTTTATCTAGAAAATTTAGTTACACCATATCGAGATGTCAAAATGATAACAATGTGGTGACACTGCAGGGATTCATGGTACACAAGAGAGCAATCAGTCTACACTAGGGCTGAGAGCAACTATAATGAAGAAAACCACTGGTAATATTATTACATTAAGGAGGTTTTTGCACTGGAAGATTGTATGCTACAACACCGTGTAGTAGAGCTCACTGCTTAAATGGCCCTCGTCTGCTCCTGTGGGAAGAAATGAGCAGGAATCACAGAATCAGAGAATGATTTGGGTTAGAAGTGACTTTGAAGATCTAACCAGCTACAAAAGGAGCAGGATAGGAGATGGCAAGCTTTTCATTCACAGACTTTCCTCCTCCTCTACAGCAATAACCTGTTTAATACCTGTTGTTAATGCCATGCCAGCCCTTTCAGTAATGATGAGATCAATTAAAAAGAGGTGGAGGAAAATATGCCTATTAGGTCAAGTTCCTACCCAATGCATTTTATGATTCAGGGTTTAATTAGACAAGGTGTTTAAATTTATAACAAACTACTACTTATGATGAATCTACCTAATTTAGCAATCCCTAGTTGAAAAAAACAACCCACAAACCTTACCTCAATAGAACAAGGAGAGCTGGAAGGTAATGGGAAAGGAGTAACAGCCATTTGATTGACGGCATCTTCACTTCTGCAAAGCAAATAAAACCAGTATATTACACACTAAATCACAGTGGCCAGACTTTCTTTTGAGTTGGTTTTGCCCATTGAGAAAATACTCTTACAAGCATAAAAACTAACAGCTTTTTACCAAAAGTTAGAGCTTAGAAAAGCACTTCAATTTTGCTTTTGCTTGCTAGCAAACACATTACATCCCTTCCTGGGACCATGGTAGTTTCATCTGGGACATATTGACATCACATTCTTCGGAAATCTAATTTTGTGTGGATTATCAGAGGATGCAGTTAAGAGTTTGTGGTCCCTACACACCAATAGATGTGGCAATGCTTCGTTAGCCTCTTCTAATAGTGCCTACATTTGTAAACTGCTGGTTTGTAGTCTTAACATTCACATTACTGAAATATATCTCTGTTACTACAATAGATAGCTTTATTTTATTCATATTTGTCTTGACTTAAAGATTCAATGTAAAAGCTTGAAAGAATCTTCATAAAATGCAGGAAGAAGAAAACAGATGAATGTTGATTCCCCCTACATATAAAGCGCATTATTTTTCACAGATGTTCATTAGCTATGGCATCTTTTCTTCTATCCCCTTTAAAAAGCATTCCTAAGTTGACATGTGATTACTCTGTAACCTACAAAAGCCTCCTTTTCTTATTATTAAATAGCATTCTGCCTTGCTTATGTTCTTCCTCAGCTGCCATTTAAAATTATTTGACTTAGGAATTAGTTCTGCATGTTTTTAGCCTCTAAACCAAGTAAAATACGACTTCATATTGTTTAAGACACATGAAAAACAAGACTGTGTTGATGCACCTCTTTATTTTGGGGGTGAATAACTCTCGCAGAAGCCAGGAACATGATACAAACCCCGTTTTGCTAAAGATTCGGTACTATCACATAGACTCTGCTTGCCAAAACATGACAGAGCAGGAACCTGTGCTGCTCTGCAGATACAGATCTTGAGATGAAAGGACAGGACTTCTTACACAGTGGGTCTTGTGGGTTTGATTTCTGGTCCTACCTCCTACCTTCCAGGTTACTGTAACACACAGAGAAACTTTTTCTCTTTAATTTGTGGAATAAAACATTAGACTAGTACATATTTAAAAACATTTTACAGAAGTTCCTGGAAGAGCTCCCACTTTATTCCCTGAAGAGTTAAACACATGAAGCTAAGATGTTCTGATCACTAAAAGACAACACTAAATCAATGCCTCTCAGCAGAGCAGCATATAGGAAATTCAGTCACAGGCATTTGAAATAGTAAATCCTGCCAGCAAAGGTTGGTGGATTCATTTTACTTATCTTCAACCCAACAGCCACACAATTCAAAGGAATTGGTTGTGTGCTGCTCAGAGCTGTACTCGCTGCCAGCCTCTCCTCTTGGTCCTGCTCAAAGCCTTGCCAGAGCCAGAAACCACACTTAAGATCGGATCCGGAGTGGGTCCATGATGCAGATGCACAGAGACAAAAATCACATCAGAAAGCCCGTGAATTTCATAAGTGTTTCATAATTTCCAAGTGCATTTTACCCTGTAAGGCATATTAGGCAAGGGCATTTTTCTTCCTCTTATCTTCACAAGACATTGATCTAATTATGTTGCTTTTCTAGCCTATAAAAACACATCAGCAAAAGAAAGGTGTCTGAGACCCAGCAATTTTTACTTGACTCTAGAGGTTTTCCTGACACTAGTTGACATGAAGCGCAAACAGCATGAAAACTAACACCACTTCTGTAGCTTACAATGTGTGCTGCATACCTTGCAATTAGGAGCAAACTTGAAAATAACAAGGTATGTATAAGCCTTTGTAAGAAATACTCTAAAAATTGCTACATGAAGCTTCATGAGCTGCATGATAAAGTAAGGTGTAATTACTTATACAAACCACTTTCCACTTCAAATATACACCCAAAATGTTTCTTCCGCCCCCAGTCACTGGGCAAACATCTTCATCCAGTTGTAAATGGATGACCATTTTTATTCCAAGCAATAAGAACCTACTTACAGTAATTCCTTGGAAAAAAATGCAGAAATATAAAAAATAAGGTTACAAAGTGTCACAACTTGTAATCTCCCCCTGCTAGGACTTGTACATATTTGAATACTTTAATGCTGCTTCAAAGGAGAATGCTTCAAAGCAGAATCAAAGGGGGAACATATTTTAAAGTGACAGATCTAATAATAAATTGCTGTTTCTGCTCTCCACTTCCATAAGTGTCCTCAACTAAAACATGAATTTATTTACAATTAAAAGGAGCAATCATTTTCTTTTGATGCAGGGGCAGACAGCTTAGGAGTCTGAACATCATATTCAAATTACAGTGACTGCAAAAGAGCATTCAATGCATTTGCCAATGGTTGCTACATAACCACCTCCGAGAAAGCTGTTCTCAGTTACTAGTGCTCAATACTGCTTGAGGTTAAGATGTCTAAACCCTTCACAGTCAAGACACAGCTTCATACTCTCAGGGTCAAAGCAACATACAATGCAATTTATACAGCAGGGAGGCTCAGATGCTCCCCCTCCATTATCTGCAGAAATGATAAACATCCACCACTCATTCCAGCTCTTATAGTGGTTTGAGTAACACACTGGGATGGCAGCCCACCTCCTTGCCGAGCTTGTGCACCAGAGAGCTCTTTATATTTCATCAGTTACATATAAACTGAACAGGAAAGGAATTCATCACTCCTCCCACAAATACTTCTATTGCTTTTAACCTCTCAGGATGAGTTTCTGAGTGGAAACAGGAATTAGATCTGTGCGGAGCTTAGGGTGCCTATTACTCGTACCAACATCACTAACTATAGCTTGATGCTGAAGAAACAAGAAGCTTTCCTCACTGCAAATGTCAGACAAAGCAATATAAGAGCAATATGTAAGTGGCAAAGACTCTTTAAACTTTAGTAAAGCTCATACCCCTTCAGATTTATTTGACTAGCTTGCCATATATTACTACATTTTACTTCCTTTCTAGACCAAATAGGACACCTGTCCTTTCTTGCTGACCAAAGAGGACTTCTGATGTCCTGCACCTCTGAAGAAGTGGGAGATCTGAAGCTTGAGCAAAGACAAATCCAGTTATTACTGACTAATAACTAACTACCATAAGCACTTGGCACAAAAGAAGTCTAAAGAGAGCAATATGCAAATATAAATCTAAAGGGATTATTCATTCCATGATGCAGAAAGAAAGCCTGAAGGGAAGTTAAAGCTGTGTGCTGTGAGGGTTCAGCTGGGCTGCCCCACAGTGCTGTACTGCACTTACCAGAAAGCTGTCTCTGGCACTTTGGAGGAATGTCAGACACACCTGGAATGGCCTAGGAAGCATTCAAAAAGTTGTCTTTCCAGAGATGCTGACTACAAGTCACAACCTCAGCCACATTCAGGTCTTTTTCTTCCATTTGCTCAGCAACCTCAGATTTGTAATTCCTGACTCAGGTTCCCTGCCTACCTTCAAGGACATTTTCTGTTCTCCACTTTACTCACTCTCACATATCCCAGGCTTGTGACGGTATAAGCTTACTGTCACGCAGTGCTACGGAAACCCTTGCTGAGCATGCTGCATGAGATTCATTACCTGTCTAAAGCAGAGCATCTTGTCTAAGATGGTGTCCAAACTTCTTCTATGATCAGTGCAAAATCAAGACAAATCCCAAACTAGACCCTTCCAGCACCTAAATGACCTAGTTTAGGACAGGATGAACTGATTTGCGTTTTGGAGTTTCCTGACAACTGTTCGATAATCACAGAAGTCCAGATGATTTCTAGGTGTCTGAACTATGAGAGATGAACCTCCTTCCATACTATTTGCAACCTCACAGTTCATCAACACTAAAAGATCATTTGAAAACAGCACTGTAAGGGATTGTGGGTGCTTTTGGGGAATACAAAGTACATTAAGAATCAGAGAAAAACCCAATAGCTTGTATGCAGTTGCATGACATCTTAGTTGGAACAGATCAAGTGGATGAATGCATGCCCAGTTAATCTTAGAACTCCCACTGCCTGTGACACCAGGGCATAAAATCCTGCAGATTACTGAAAACTTACATTGTCCACATCTTACTTGTTACAAAAAAAGAAAGAAAAATTATGTCAGTATCTTGCATTTTCTCATCTTTCTTTTCCCTCTTGAAGTTCCTTTGGAAAGAGGAGTTGCAGGAAAGTTGCATATTGAAAAGGTGTACTGGATTTTTGCTTCAGCTGCATCAAGGCAAGACCTTTGTATTGTAAATCTTCTTGAAAATCCCCTCCTACTAAAAGCAAGAACAGTCTTGTTCTCCATTTTCCCCCCATCTCTTCTAACTATGCGAGAGCCAAATGCATTCAGATATTTCAAATGAACAACTAATGTTCATATAAACTGCAGCTTAGGTCATCAGAGGTTTTAAAGAGTCCAAATTACTTAACTTCCTCAACCGTGCACTTGTTCCCACATGTGTATGACAGCAAGGAGGAAACAGCTCTGAAGAAAACAGGAAAAGTTCATACTTGCACACACAGGGTCTGGCAAGGGCTCATTTTTAAAGCTTTCCCACATGAAAGAACCTAAGCAATCAAAGAAAGTAAAAATGGAGTTTATGCTATTAAAAATAGGACCAATTATGTAAGTTTGAACAAACTTAAACCAAAAACAATTTCTAAAGCATGGCAGTATTTGAGATTTTGGCATACAACATACAACGTTACTTATAGAGGCTCTAAAAGAAGAGGAAAGACTCACTGACAAATTCACAGCACCTAGAACTGGCCTTCCCAGCCACTACGTTCACTTTACTACTCCTCAGAGTGTAAGGATCTCTCTCCTTTGCATGTCACCATAAATAACAAGAGATTAGTCTTTCCAATTACACCTAGGAATAGGAGGAGGGGTTGGGTGACAAAGATTTGTGGGTTTCATTGTGAAGCTATAATTCCTATCACCAAAAAGCAACAATAACAGAATGAATGACTGCAGTGTGGGAGGATGAGTCGGGACAGCTAACAGATGGTATTTAAATAAGCAAAATCCTACAGTACTTTACTCTGGAAGCATTTCTCATGTTTCATCACAGCACAAGACAATTTTCCTTTAAGGAATAAAGGTGTACCAAAGAATGAATCACAGAACTGAACACAATAGGAGGATGGTTTGACATCAGTGGCGTTCACTTTGATTCAAGCATTCAAACTATGTTTGATCTGCTTATTATAGCAACAGTGAAGCACCAAAATCAGATTAAAGGCAGTTAATTGAGCATGGAAAAAAACATTGAATTTGCTGAATCATAAAATTCTCACTGTAAAAGAACATTCTGATAGAAACTGGATTTCCCACTACAGATGTAAAATCTAATTATATTGTTTAAGTACACATCTTGAAAGAGAGGACTTATAATGCATGAACAAGGCCAACAATGGATACAAACCCCATTCTATTTTGAGGACTAGGGCAAAGAGACTCTGACAAGAGGCAAGTCTCTTCCTTATATTACTATCTGGCTAATTCCTGTTGTTGGAGAGTCAAACCAAGAATTTTAAAAGGCAACTAAGACCTTTACATGTTTTATTGCCACTTCCATTGGAGCTTCCATAACCAAGACTCTCTTAGACATCTTGAAAAGCTGCAGTCTAATTGTTATTTATTTGTGATATTCAGAAATCAGAAAGACAACCTGTATTTACCCAAGTAGCTTGGAATTTAGTGCAGCAGCTGAAAGACTCTGAGGTGAGATAAAATGTGCCTGGACACCAATCAAAGGAAGCACTTGGACAGAGTCATTTCATCTCAGGATTGAGCCTTTCATCTCAGAAAGTCTTGCCGTGCTTGAGCAAGTGGTTGGTTTGTTTGATGAAGTGGGTGAGCAGTTAAACACCTTCAAATCTGTTACTGTACAAGGCTACAAAGCACAAGATGCACTGAATCTAAGGGGGGGAAAAAAAAGTGACACTCTAACTGCAAATCTTCTAGGTGCTATTACAAGCTCATGTAATTAATGAGACCACTGGGAAATGGTGCAGTGGTAAGACCTATAGTTTGGCATCTGGCCAAAATCAACTGTTCTAAACAATCATCATCAACTTAATTGAGGAAAAGATGCTCATAAACCAGAGCGAGAAGCCTTCAAATATAAGGGGACGTCTGTGATTCTCACAACACTTACTGCACTATGTCTCATCAGCAAAAATTGCAGGAAAGGGTGGGAATGTGATTGTAACACTACCTGGGTATAAAAAAAAGTGTGAACAGATTTTTATAGCACAGGCGGTACGTGAGGATTTCAGTAAAAAGGCAAAAAGACTGAGGACACCTTTTGGTCTTTATTTTCTCCTAGAACAAAATCCAAGTTATTTAATGACAGTTATAGTTCTCACTGAAAGGCTTCTCTGTGCCCAGGAATTTCTGGGCTTCTTTTGTAACTGATTAAAAGAGTTTACGGAAACATCCCCCTGCCCTGCACATGAACCGAAACACCAGAAATAGGAAAACCTTGATGCTGTTTCCTGCTTCAAAGCAAGAAGCAGCATGCTTATCACTGAGCATCCTTCATCTGAGGAAAATAGGCCTCAGGATATCAAAGAGGGCAGAAAAGTCCCACCAGCTTTGCTTTAATGTCTTAGGTCAGCACAGTCAGGCACGGAAGAGCTTTTTAGGCTGCAGAAAGACGTGTTTCTGGAAAACTACAACCTACTCAGGCCTTTCACTGGTGAAATCAGAATCACAGAATCACGGAATGGTTTGGGTTGGAAGGGACCTTAAAGTTCATCCAGTTCCAACCCCTGCCATGAGCAGGGACCCCTTCCACTGGAGCAGCTTGCTCCAAGCCCCTGTGTCCAACCTGGCCTTG
>JBCJKH010054665.1:10083-26502 GCA_039877255.1 Loriculus beryllinus | reverse complement strand
AGTAACTAAGGTATGACACAAATCACTGCTGCTACCACCAATAATAATAATGATAAGGGAAATAACAAGGGAAGAGAATACAACCACTTACCATCTGCCGACTGATACCCAGCCTGACCTGAGCAACGACTTAGCCCTTCCAGGTAACTGCCCCCAGTTTATATAGTGGGCATGACGTGCTGTGGTATGGAACACCTCTTTGGTTAGTTTGGGTCAGGTGTCCTGTCCCTGCTTCCTCCCAGCGTCCCCTTCTGCCTGGCAAAGCATGAGACTCAGGAAGTCCTTGGTCAGAGTAAACATTTGAGCAGTAACTAAAAACATCGGTGTTATCAACGCTATTCCTAGGCCAAAAGTCAAAACCACAGCACTGCACCAGCTACTAAGAAGTAGAAAAAATGACTGCTGAACCCAGGACAGTATCCAAAAATTGAACGGTAAAATGGGCTGTTAAAAACTATGCTGAGAGCAATGAGTGGTGGGACTTTCAAACATTGGGATGCATATTTACCAAAAGCTGCCTGGTTGGTTGACTTTCGGCCAAATGAATAGCATAGTTACCTCTTTATTGTCCTGCTACAGCCTTTCTGCTAGCATTTGGGTAGACATTTATACATAGAATCACAGAATAGAAGCCTAGAACAGTTAGGTTTAGAAAGGACCTTAAGATCATAGAATCATAGAATATGTAAGGTTGGTTCTGTCTAACCCGAACTTCCCCTGTTTAAGTTTAAACACATTACCCCTTGTCCTATCACTACAGACCCTGATGAAGGGTCCCTCTCCGCATCCTTGTAGGCCCCCTTCAGATACTGGAAGCCTGCTATGAGGTCCTTTTCTCCAGGCTGAACAGCCCTGATTTTCTCAGCCTGTGCTCATATAGGATCAGTTCAGTGTCTAGCAATAAGACTATATAAAAACCAAAACCGAAAAAAAGAAGGGTTACAGAGCTGCACAAAGGAGTCCTCTTTTAAAAGTGACTAACCCAGTTGATTTCAATATGAGTTTGGAAAATAATCAAAAGTTCTCAGTTGTGAAGTACAGGCGGTAGGGTCTGCAGGAAGTACATATCTTCCTTGCCCAGTGGGTTACCTCGTATTTGGAGAAATCAGAAGTTTTCTGAGCTGGTACAACCTCTCTCTTTGAAATCTTTTGCTTGCTGTTTCTTTTTTAAAGGTGTTAAAGAAATATGACTGTAATTAACAACTGACAAAAATATCTGGGTTTGAACTGAAGTGGGAAATCACAGAGGTTACTTATTTCCTCATGCTTTTACCATTTGTTCTCTTTTCTCAAGGAAGTTGAAAGACCTAAGGTTCAAACTTAATAAGGCCCCATGCCATTTCTAAGAGTGTTTACAACATGCAAAAAATAAGCCAGCACATTTCTTATATTTAAATTTGTTTTCAGTCATCTAAGCTATTACACAGTATGCCATCCCTAAACCTTTTGTAACAAGCAGTAAATGTTTCTCAGACAAGGGAAAGAATGATGTGCTCAACTACTCAAGCTGCTTGAGCCCATGAAAGCAACAAAACATTGGTGTGCGTGCAGTCCTCACATCCTAGTTTGTTTCAATATCATGACAATGGAGCTGCTTCCGACTTGTGGCTTGTGCTTCAACATATGCACTGGGATATACCCCCTGGGGTAGTTCCCCAGTGATGGATAGCAGCAGCTTTCTTTGACAGCAGAAGCTTCACAGTGCTTTGAAACAGACAATGATGTGGGGTTTTATTAATCATAATTATTTTCTAGGGTCTGCTCTAGGCCCCTTTGGTTCAGTGGGAAGCTTTCCATTTCTAGCGGTGAGGAGTGAGATCAATTCCTCCAAGTACTGGTTGTATAGCACCTGCTGTAGAAACCATAAGAAATTCAGTTTTAGCAGAGATAAATTTTGGTCCACGTTGAGTAGCTTGGTGAGCAGACTAAACCAGTTCAGATCCTGGAAACTGCAGAGACACATATGCAAAGCAAATCTGTCAAAGCAGGGCTTCATGTGTGTGATAACCAAGTAGACCAAAATGAGCTCCTGTAATGTGTTCTCACATATCCTAAACAAATAGCATTACGGAAGCCTTCACAGAGAATCTGTCTTGTGGATCCCTTCTAATTCTGGAGAGACTTTATCTTTTTAAGGGATTACACGTGGAAGGAAGGTCTGAAGGTCTCGGTAGCACTCATTAGTATTCTTTGGATGGGATATTGGAGAAAAGTAGTTTTTGTTTTGTTTAAATTCCTTTTGCAAACAAACATTAGTACCTACAAACATCAAACACATGCATGTCCATCAGAGAGCTGCTGAAACACAGATGAGAAATTTCATTCAGTGCTCTACTGAGTCAATGTAAAATAACCCTTCCAAGAACAGCTGACCAGCACTCACTTTCATGTCAATCTTTTCTTATTATTTTTTTCTTAAAAAAAAAAACCAACCCAAACTAAAAAAAACTAAAAAAATACATTTTAATGAAAATGTGCATATTGAGAGGGTTCTTAGGTGGAAGATTCAGGTCATTATTAAAAAAACAGAATGGTTATATGGACACATATTTGTGATGGAAACCTTGGAAAGAACATAAATATGAATCACATTTAAACTGAGTGGGCACAGAATGGTGCAAAGGGTCCTATTTGCCAGCCTGAGCTGAATGAGAGCTGCTCGCTGTCTGCACAGGGTGTTCTACAGGGAACATGCTGCAGGGCTTGCCATGGCCAAGGTTGCATTGCCATAGACACGGCATCTGGTTAATACGCAGGAGTGTGTTATGAAGCAAAATATGCTTGTCCTCAGTCACAGTGCTGCCAACAGTGATTGTTTTTTTCTCATAATATCATGTTTTCTAATAGACGAAGTGAACCTCCAGCCACGGGGCAGTTATGCAGCTGCAACTGGACTGTGTGTCAGTTAATTCCTTTGAGAACATAAAACAATCCCAAAATAGCTTCCAATAGGCATTTTTAATGTCTGCCTGCAGTTTTCACTTTGTCCAGATTTCTCTTTCCTCTTCCCAGTACATTGGCCAAGATGGGTTCTGAACAAATTTGACTGCATCTTAGCTTTCATGGGTTGTCCTCCTGAACAGAGCTGAGAACTGCCTGCAAGACTTTTTTAGCAACTGTTTGCATTTTCTTTAGAGATCAAGGCTATTCAATTTCTCTTTCTTATTATTCTAGAAAAAAACCCAAAAACAAACAAAAAACAATCAACCAAAACATAAAGCCTCCTCACATTCGTGTTTCATCTTCCTTCAGTCAACCACTTTTCTTCTTCTTTATGTATTCTTTTAACTGTCTTAGTATATGAGAGCCATTCAGCTTGAGACTGATATCCTGAAAGCCACCTGGAAAGAATTTTAAAACAAAGAGCCATGGATTCAGATAATCATCCAAAATATTGTATCTTCTGTCACTCATATGGCTACTTGTGGATGCAAATTCTCCAGTCATGGTGTGATTCCAGACTGGAAAGTGATTTTTAAAGTGGTTCAATATGCTTTGATACTTATCATCTCAGCTATTTCCAGCAGTATGCAGTATACAGTATTGACCAGAACAACATCTGCAAAGTGATCTGGAGCCACAGGTATTAGACACTCTGAAGTAACAGTCTCTGCATGGTTTCAGAGTACAGCTGCCAGATTCAATGCTCTTTCAGAGACCCAAATCTACAAACTTTCTTGCAGGTTTTCTATCATTTGCTCACTTAGTATATAACAAGGGATTATAAAGAGACAAAAATTTATCCCAATATGCAACATACGTCAAAGAGGTCCCAGATCCCAACACTTGGGCTAAGTTAATGATCCTGCTAACTCCATGGTTCTAGATGACCTGTGATTGTATCTAAACACCAGAAATTATGAAGGAGAAGATTAAATATCCAGCATGCTGTTAGTGCTGATTTTTCCATAGAGCTGTATTTCATGGAATTTACTCACTGAAATCACAAACTTTTTTTAAATGTAGTACATATTTGCCATTTTTTTTTCTCCACATCTGGAGAATATGTTCTCTGGTCTAGAGTTTAGTCAGTGAACAAACTATTTCTTTCAAAAGATGAAAATTAAAGTTAAAAAAATGAAAATTATGAGACAATAATTACAAAAAAAGAAAAAAAAAGCCATGGCAAGCAATTCATATAGATGTTCAGTAAGTGCTGAAAACATCCAGAAAACCATATGTACTATCCTTTGTGTGCTGGGACATCTCTTACTGAATGCAGTGGGAAGTGCAGTAGTTGGTGGTGAGGAAACGGACCATACTAAGTGTGAAGGAATTCTCTGTGCCGTGAAACCAATGCTTTTTCTGTGGGTTCATGATCTGAGTTTGCGCTCCTGGTTTGTTTTGGTGATGCTTATAAGGGTTACACTCACCCCATAGCTGTTCTCTCAGCTGGGACATAGTATCTTCTCCGCTGTTGTCCTATTTTAATGAAACATAATTGTACAGATGTTTTTTCTATTCTGATTTAGCTAAAATTGACCAAAGAGTGAAACTGTTGAAAGGAAAGGAAAACAAGAACAACTACTTTCCCTCTGCTTGAGAAGTCAACCACTTTTCTTCTTTTCTTCTTTATGTATTCTTTTAACTGTCGTAGTATCTGAGAGCCATTCAGCTTGAGACTGATATCCTGAAAGCCACCTGGAAAGACTTTCAGGTCAAAGAGCCATGGATTCAGATAATCATCCAAAATATTGTATCTTCTGTCACTCATATGACTACTTGTGGATACAAATTCTCCAGCCATGGTGTGATTCCAGAAAGAAGAAGCATGAAGACTTTTGAGAAGCAATTCATACAGTCAAATCTGGATGGAAATAAACTATATTTTATTCTTCATAGAAGTAAGGCCATGTTGGGTGAGGCCATTTAGGCCTGTTTCCAGTCTCTACCTGTAGCAAATGAGAGATGCTTACAGAAGAGTTCTGACTTTATACAAGGCCAATGGGGACATTACCCAGAAGACTCCAACACACACACTTGACCTAGAGGGCTTATTCAGATCATTATGTTTAACAGTGTCTGGTGGACTGTTTTACAATGAGTTTTCCAGGTTGTGTTTTGAAACTGTTAAACTTTTCCATCCTAGTGACTTTACAGTTTAACTACTTACCATTCTAAAAAATTATTTTACTTTTTTGGTACCTTATACTGTGAGAACCCAAGTGGATAAAGCATGAAAATGAGGGAATACTTATTCTCTAATTAGAATAGAATCATAGAATAGTTAGGGTTGGAAAGGACCTTAAGATCATCTAGCTCGTGGCATACTAAACCATGCCACGTAAGGCTTCGTCCAACCTGGCCTTGAACACCGCCAGGGATAGAGCATTCACAGCTTCCTTGGGCAACCCATTCCAGTGCCTCACCACCCTAACAGTAAATAATTTCTTTCTTATATCCAAACTAAACCTCCCCTGTTTAAGTTTTAACCCATTACCCCTTGTCCTGTCTCTATAGTCCCTAATGAAGAGTCCCTCCCCAGCATCCTTATAGGCCCCCTTCAGATACTGGAAGGCTGCTATGAGGTCTCCACGCAGCCTTCTCTTCTCCAGGCTGAACAGCCCCAGCTTTCTTAGACTGCCTTCATACAGGAGTGCTCCAGTCCCCTGATCACCCTCATGGCCATGTACTGCATTTGCACTTGCCGACTCCTCCCACAGCAGTTCCCTCTCCAGCCCTAAGCCTCTGCACCATTTTCACTCCCTTCCTGCAGCCTGGGTGAAGCAAGCTGCCCACCCCATCTTTGTGCTGGCAGACCCAACCCAAAGCATATTAGCAAGCTGTGGGCGAAGATGCTCTCATCAGGGTCATCTCACGCCAAAGAGGGCCAGCTCAAGTCTTCAGCAGACCCCTAAAATAGGCATTTAATTACATTAGATTTTTTCCTACATTTTTAAGAGGACCTCTTCAAGTGTCCTGAGAAGAATAGTCAAGAAAAAGGTTTATTTCACTTCAAAGAGAACTGAGCAAGTTCAGAATCTTCAAAACAGTCTAAATATGTGGATGTGTAATGTAATAGGCTAAAGTGCAAACAAATGTTTTGATGAGAACTGTTCTTACCGTATGAAAACTAGCTTGACCTTTGATGGGGCAGTCTTAATGATTGCAGAAGCATTCTGATGACTTCTTCCATACAGTATCTGATTGTTTATCTGTTAAAAGATAAGGAAGATTTTCATGTAAGTGAAGAATTATGCATTGGTTGAATTTATACCATCAGGACTTCCAAATTTACTGTGGGATAAAGAGTTAAGACTCAAGGAAAATGCAGCCCATCAAGTAGGAATCACATACTTTTGATTTGATTCCAGACAGTAATACTGATGTTGCACTGACAGATATCCATGCAGCGTTGCAAAGACAGAAACACCCAACCTGAGGCACTAAGAGCCTCTTTCAGGCACAGCTGTGCTGTAGAAAGACATCATATGATAAGCACATAGGAGGAGATGGGCTCTGCTCAACTGGGCCTTGGATTGCCCAAGCCTATTACCCATTCCCTCAGCCACCTACCAGAGCAGGATGGGGTGTAAACTCAGCAGCAACAATCAAAACATTTTTCATCAGATTTCTTGTTGTTCCTTTGGAAAGGATGCAGACACCACCTTCTTCCAAGTAATAAGGGATTCTACAAGAGGAAATGGCCTCACGGGGGGTTTAGGCTGGATATTAAGAAAGATCTCTTCACTGAAAGGGTTGTCTAGCATTGGAACAGGCTGCCCAGGGCAGTGCTGGAGTCACCGTCTTTGGAAATACTGAAGACATGTAGATGTGGCACTTAGGAACACAGTTTAGTAGTGGACTTGGCAGTGCTGGGTTAACAGTTGGACTCTATGATCTTAAAGGTATTTTCCAACCTAAACGATTCCATGTTTCTATGATTCAATACTGCAATTTTTTTTCTCCCACTCATAATTTACAACATATTTACATTCACATTTGATACACCAGAACACTTTAAAATAATAATTATAATGGAGTCCAGGAACAATTTACTGGTGATTACAGAAGGACTTTTTGTTCCTGAAAATGTCTGTGTTGAATTTTAGCTTTCTGTTCTTAGAAGACTTCATTTAAACGAGAGCGAGCTGGCCAAGCTTTGTGTCATACAGGCTATTTGGTCATACTGGCAACTTAACAATACTCCCACCTTATTTTCAATAGGTCAAAACATCATTCAAGTTCATCAGTTCAGTAAGGACAAGGCAAGGAGAAGAATAAAAACTTGATTACTCATCAAAACTGAAGTGCAAACCATTTATTTACCAAACTGCTCACGGTACAAAGACAGAACCGAGAAAGGTCTCTGGGAGTCTAAGCTGCATGAAATGAGTAGCACTGAGGAAAGAGCATCATCCCCAACATTCATAAGTGTTTAATATGGTGCTGTCTGCAACTGCCATGGTTGCAAAGACTGGATGAGAAGCAACATCTGAGGCTAATGTTTTGGTAGTCAAAAGGTAAATGTAAAAATCCACTGCCAAAAATGAACGCTCAGTTGCATTCTGGCTTCAAGCTGACTTGCAACTTTCAGTGAGTCTGGTGACTTAATATGGCTGAGCTCAAAAATAGATTATTCCCTGGGAATACCGTGTGCTTTACAAATTGTTTGGATTTAGTTAAATTACCATCTATTTTTCTAAAGAGCAGACGTCTTAGATGAAAATTTAGTCTTTACTCTGGCTAAATTAATCCTATTCACTAGATATATCAAATAGTCCAAAATTTAATTAGCTGTGAGCTGGGTCTGTAAGTTATAATTATTTAATTGCACCAAAATGAAAGGATAATCAAAGTAATACATCTCCACAAGGTTTTGGACTGTCCCATGTAGTTACTGCAGACAGTATTAATTTTTCTTCTTTAAAAAAGGTCACTTTCTTTTGCAAAGTAAATGAATGCTCTGTTAGTTTCAGATACCACAGAGATGAGCAAAGCACAAAAGCCTACTTAAATAAAACAAAAAAGAGAACATCTAGGATTTCATAAGCAATGCCACCTAAAGTCTTTCAAATTAAATAAAGTAACACGTCAGATTAAGCAAATAGTACTCTGGGAGCCCAGACCTATAAGTCTGTGCTTTGCTTCTTTCTTTAGAGATTAGAAAAGAAAAAGCTTTAACTAAGCAAAAGAAAGCAACTGATTCCAATCAACCTCAACTCTTCTTTAAATGTCTCTTTACATAACTTCTTGGAAAGACAGCAGAGAATAGAGACAGACAAAAGCATACTACAGGTATGAGGTCAGGTCAGCACACTTAAATTCAATCTTTAATATAACCCTATGCTGCTCTATGGCAGATTTAATCATGTATCCCAAATGGACTTTTGCCTTCACCTACAGAAGTTTTGGTTTACAGTTTCATCCACTAAAGTAACAGATAAAGTACAAACTCATGGAAATCTGAACTCTTCAATTCAGAGAAAAAAATGTAAAGGATCATTTGCTTCTCAAACTTTACTCTGCAGAAGAGAAACATCAGATAAAGATATTGAACAAAAAAGTACATTGCTTTTAACATGTGGCAGTAATGGAAATCCATAAAATTGGTATCATCTGAGTTTTAGGAAAATCAAGTTAAATGATATGAACTGGCATAGCTTTCTGTAAGACTTATTTCTTTGTACCAATGCATTAGGCTCCTCCCAACCACAGGAATTGCAGCATTTTGAGATACAGCCAATGGAAAACATTTCAAAAACTTATTGATCAGTCAAATTACACAGACTGAAACCCCATAAAATACACCAAGCCCCCAGATAATAAATTATGAGGAAAACACTGGGAAGAAATATAATTTATTAGGATGTGGTTTCTTTTTTCCTCACCAAATCCCTTGCCCTGCACATGTTCAAATATGCGCATCATCTAAAGTGATCAACAGATCATAAACTCCATAAAGAGAGAAAATCTGTTGTGTTCCCCTGTGATTCCCCAACTAGAGAGTGTGGAGAGTTGAGATGATAGAAAAACACAGATTGCCTATGCCCCCATGCACAAAAAGCTTTAAATTAAAGCTCTGCCTTACTTGCAGCTTTAAAACCCACCACACAACACTAACCTTAACTGGCAACCTGTACACAAAGTACATGAGAAAAGTCTTTGCATCCTCCTATGAAAAGGTCTAAAGGAAACTATTCCTCAATGTTACCTTCAATAAATGGATGTGAAGAGGACAGAAGCTATGACTACTGTGTTTAAATAGGAATAGAATAAAACAGTCACAACTAGTTAATAACTCAAGATGACTCTTCTCATGTGAAAACCTCACCGTCTCAATATGTTCATGTTACTGTACCTTTCGAGAGATAGTACCACTTGCCGAATTCGAAGTAACTGTCTTGATACAAGAGAAACAATCCCACAACAAATAAACTGTGATTGCAAACCAGAAGAGGCACTGTAAATTTGGCTACATTTACTTGAGCAAAATACTGATGTATTGTGCTATTGTAGCATAAGTTACATTTATCTACAAATCCTAAAATACAAGCAATACAAACACATCTAGGACAAAGTCCCTCTGGCTTTAAGCTATGACAAAAATAGCATAAAGAAAATAAAAAATCATGCTACAGTCCAGAACGGACAACAGGCAAATCTGCTCAGAGATTCCTGACTATGAAGAAGTGCTGTGGTCTCCTAGAGCAAAACATCCAAAGTAGCAGCTTCCGCCCATCTCCTGCCCCATTTTCAGTAACAAGATAAGCAGGGACAGGAAGATGGCAGAAAATCCCAGCATTAGTAATTTAGCATAACAGGGCTCTGAACAGCTTGGTTTATTAATAGAACACAGTTGACTCTCTTATGAAGAGATGATAATAATAATAATAATAATAACAGGGTGGATTATTCAGTGTGAATAAAACCTACCAACATGACAGACCCCTGCAGAGTTCACGAGCAGCAGGGCTTAACAGCACTGGTACAGCTCCATGTGAACACGCTGCAGGACATGCTGGGCACAATCAGCCCCAGGACTAAGCCCAAACTAATAAGATACGAAGCAGTGCAGACACCTGCACTAAAACAGCAAGAGTGAAAGGCAGGAGCACCACAGATGGTTTCTTTGCCTGGAAAAAGAATGGAAAAAGAATGGAAAAAGCAGAACTTGTGTCATGTAAAAATCACATTCCTTTGCACAGGGATCAAATTCTAACCCAAATAATTTTCCTCCCTGTATTAAAATAAGGTGAAAGGATCTCCTTGGTCAAAAAGCTGTTTTCTCTAGCAACATATCTCTCTAAAATAAATCACAGATAGAATGATTACATATAATTTTTGACTTGACCTGTATATTTCCCTCAATGTATAGGCTGGACTGACTTTGAAAACAAGCCAGGCTCAGGGCCCCAGAAGTCTCCAATAGTTTGCAGAAGCTAAAAGTGAGCTGATATTTCAAATTCAATGACAAAAGATTTTATAAAGAAGGAGCTGAGGCAGTCTGGCAGCTTCCCACATCCCCCAACTGAATCCAATCAAACTCCAATTGAAAAGAAAAATGAAGAGGTAATATCCATCTATCTGTATCTCCATCCCATTAACCCTACCCCAATTAACAGCCACGGGGAATAATCTGCACACCCTGCAGTAGAATCCACTGTTTTAATGGAACAACAGAAACCAACAGAGCTCATTGGGGCAGAAATGCTAGAGGCTTCCAAAGATGTGAATCCCTTCTCTTGCCAATACACTCCGGTATTCAAAACTGATGTGGAATCAATGATGCACGTGCAAATATACTATAAGAAGAGAAGTTCTGTTGCTTCATTAGTAAAGATTTCCCATCCAGGTGTCTGAATGAGGGAACGACACCATGGGATAGATAAAATGCTTCTGTGACAAGCAACCATACTCATAGTCCTTAATTTCTTGTCTTTAACTGGAGAAACCCAAACAATTTGGATTCTGTTTCTGCCATTTGCTCACTTCCGAACACTTAACTTTGCCATTTATGCCCCTTTAATGTACTTTGCTGTAGAAGACTCTGCAGATAAAGCCAGTCGGCCACCCTGACCTTTGTTTTGCTGGCATGGAACTAGCATGAAATCATACACATACAACGTAAGAAGCACGTGAACCCATAAACCTGCTGGAGCGAGTCCAGAGGAGGCCATGGAGCTGCTGCGAGGGCTGGAGCAGCTCTGCTCTGGAGCCAGGCTGAGAGAGCTGTGGATGTCTGGGGCTGCTGTGGCTGCTCATGGACCTCAGCAGGGTGGCTGCAGCGTTTCCCGTGTCCTGATGCGTCCTGGAGCATCCCGTGGCATTCTGCATCCTCTCCCCTCCGCGGTGGCTCCTTCAGAGCGCAGCGCTGCTCCTTCCCGCGCTTTGGGCTCGTGGCTTCTGCTCCTGAGCTCAGGTGGAGCTGGAGGCTGCTGCTTGGAGGAGGAAGGAAGCTCCACGCTCGGGTGTCTCATCCCGAGCTGCGTGTGACGCAGGCTCTGTCCCCGTGCTCCGCCTGGGAACACGGATCCAGCAGGATCCATCCTCTGCTCACAGCTCCCGCACCTCCACGGCCGGGGCCGGGGCCGGGTGAGGAGCTGCACTAACCCCAGGCAGAGCAGAGCTCTCGGTCCCATCCTGCTCTGCCCCACTGCCGGTCCCAGTCCCCGTGCCGCGTTGCAGCCCCGGCTGTGCTGCTCTGGGTGTCTGTGCAGCGCGCGCTGGTGGGAGGCGTTTCCAACTGGCAGTAAAAATACCCATCGCTCTGTCATGTGTGGCCTGAGCAAGTGACTCATGGCTTTGACTCAAACCGGTTCTTGTGATGCTCACATCCAGCAGATAAACACAACCCCCCAGGATGAGAGAGATGGGGCTGTTCAGCCTGGAGAAGAGAAGGCTGCGTGGAGACCTCATAGCAGCCTTCCAGTATCTGAAGGGGTCCTAAGAGGATGCTGGAGAGGGACTCTTCATCAGGGACTGTAGTGATAGGACAAGGAGTGATGGGTTCAAACTTAAACAGAAGTTCAGGTTAAATATAAGGAAGAAGTTCTTTATTGTGAGGGTAGTGCACTAGCACAGGTGCCCAAAGAACTGGTAAATGACCTGCCTGCAATACTGACATGTGCAGGTCACCCAGGTTACCCCAGCCATGGCTACCATGCCCAACGTTCTCTACCATTTTACAGCAGCAAGAAAAAATTGTTGGTTTTAGGTGTTTGCAAGACAATTCTGAAGAAGCTTGGGACTATATCCAGAGGGTTCTAATGGACATGATTTCATTTAGCCAGTAGTCCAGGAACCAGAATGCCTTGTTACCCTTGTGCCGTTCATAATACATCAACTATCCAGCCTCTGGTCAGGCACTGCACCTAGTGGGCTCACAGCACGGGTGTAGAAACAAAAAAACACATATCCATTTTTCTATCTGCAAATGCCTGCTCTCTTTTGTCTTAGCTTTCTTCTCCTACCATTACATTTTGTAGCAATGGAAGTTGGATCCAACCCCATGGCACTGTTTTCATGTACAATTTTTTAACACATTTTTATATATCAGATTTCCAGGTAGGTTTCAAAGCTTGCAGAATGCAAGTAGTGTTTTGGGCATATCAGTACACTCACGCCTCCATGACTTACCTCAGCCCAGCTCTGCTTTAGCCACCGCTGAGCTACCTGCAGCGTGTGCCAACTTGTTCTGGCTGGGTGGTGGACAGTGAACCTGAGTGCAAAGAGACTTCCAAGCACTTGCTGTGGGAAGAAAACTGGACTAGCTGCTCAGCTTTGCAAGTTGAAATAGATTGCTACATATAAGTCCGGAGTTATTTAAAATGTTATTTGTATAGATATGTACACCATGTATGTACAGCAGGCACTAGCTGCTCCTTAATGCTTTTCAGGTATGCAGAAAGACATTTGGCAATTAAGCTCCCACTCCTTTGGTACTTTCAGGTTCATTTGCTTTATTCATTTTTACTGTATGTTGGAGAAGTAGTTATAGTCATTAAAATAATGATCACTTTGTGACTGATTCTTCCTTACTCCAAAGTTACCATCAGCTGCTAAATTACTTTTATGAGAGCACATGCTGCTGCTTAAAATTCACACTTCTGTAATTTCACAGCAAATTAAATGCAGCCTTTCATCACAAATGCAAATATATTACTCCTGTGTGCTAGTTTTGGCTGGAAAATATGTATTTATTCTGCAATGTATTTTTCTCTGAAACAAATCAGAGAATCTTGTCTCAAATTCTCCTTAAGGCAAATGCGTTTTTATTCTACCTACACATTCATAAAGCTAACTGTCACCTCAGGGCAAGTACGCATTTGAAAGATTCATGCTGGAAATCTAAAATCACTTTTAGTGAAAGCTAACATAATAAAGATATTTATGCACAATTTTTAAGCTGTCAGCAAAAATCCCCCACCCTGTTACGCCAGTCCAGTAGCACACAAGAGACCGAGCACAGAAAGAGCACAAAAATCCCCTTTAAAAAACAAATACAAACAAAAAGTCCACCCTGCATATAAACAAAAAGTAAAATAAGTCACAACTGCTCATGCAAAACCTATTTGTCTGTGCAACATCTGATTAAAGTCTAGGAAAGGAAATTATCAAAGCCACAGAAATAACTACATCAGCTATAGAAAATAGCCTTAGTATCAGATTTTAACAATAGCACAGACATAGCAGCTATATGGGATGCTTCTGACTGAAACCATTCTCATTATTGGACACAGGATGAGATCTAAGAGAAGAGGTGAGAGCATTTTACAGCCACCCTTTCTGCCCTGGTGCTGGTGCTGTGAGGACCAAGATGTGGGCAGAATGGTGGTACCACTCTTCCTGGAGGAACAGGGAGAAGAGAGGGTGTCTCCCAGTCTCCTTCAACATCTCCTGCAGGACGGTGCTGGGGAACAGAAAACACCCCTGGAGCAAAAACAAGTTACTGTGTTCTCTGGCTATTCATAAGGATTTTCAGCAGAACCATGGCAACTCAGTGGCCACAAGGCTGCTCCGCATTTTGTCAAGGGCATCTGGTCAGCCAAAGGGTTAAGAGCTGCTTTTGGGATCTTTGGTAGGATATGAACTGATTTACTTAGCAGAATATATTTAAAATCAAATGTTTCATGTATTTTTAATGGCATTTTTTAATATGTGTCTGTGGCCAGTAACTTTAAAGCAGGCAGAGGATTTTCTTTGTTGCCATGCCATGATACATGTCTTTTTGCCATTTGCTCAAGCAAAATAAGGCAGGAGGTCTAACATGTGGATAGCAGAGTGTGGTTTCTCTATCATCCTTTCTTTCCAAGCAGTCGTTTAGATCAATAACTATTCATGTTGGCAATAATCAAGCTATGCATCTCTTTCAAGTTATTTCTGGAAGCATTAAAAGCAGCAAAGAACACAGAGCAACAGACATGGAGAAGACACAGCAATTCTCAGAGTATGGCATACTCAGATTCTGAAATCTTGGCCTGCTGTTTTTTCTTCACTCAAACTGGAATGTCATTAGGAAAATGTGCCATATAATGCCCTTGAAATGCAGCGGGTGAGTTCTGCAGTAGCATACCTCTGAAACACTGCTTGTGATGGAGGAGCTGGTTCAACTCTCAGTTTTCATCCATTGCCATTGTTTCCATCATTATTAATTTAAAAAACATAATTTAATTGGTTTCTCACAATGAGTAACTATCAAAACTAAAGGAACCATCAGTGTCAGAGGGCAAAACATTGTCCCTTCTAATGTGCTTCACTCACCTCCAGGGCTAAGCATTTACTTCTGACTTTTTTTCCCAGTCAGGTTAATTCTTCTTGAGTAAGAAGCTGCAGCAAAGGCATAACCTCTGGGGTACTTCAGAGTCTGCTTCTGGCTACATGCGCTGTAGGAAAAGCTCCTTTCCCACTCTGTGGGATTTAACCAGCCTAGCAGATTTCCACTTGGTTATTTGACTTTCTTTCCCTGGACTCAGTGTTCGCAGCCTCATAGCAGCAGCAATACAAACACAAGCTGCAGCACAAAGCCATCCTCTTTGTATGGGGACTAAGTGAAGGCCAAAAGCTAATGCTCAGGATTACGCCTGCGGTTAAACTAGGACCTTGGGTATCGGGTGTTCAGTCACTTTCGGAAATTTTCTGGGAATTCAGATGAAATTTGTGGAAACATAATGAGATCAACATCTTGTGGGAGATAGACCATTAAGGGCCAGTGAGAATAAGTATGGCTGGTGAAGTTACAGCCTTACCCTAGCCAGAGGAAGACAGTTAAGTCCTGTTCCATTTCTGGATGCAACCTAATACAAACAAAGCTGAGTTAAATTCTCCTAAGTGAAGTTTTACCATCAAACCCTGCCATAGCTGGAAGCCTTGCACCAGCCCTGCCTTCCCCCAGCCTTCAGCTTGCTCACCATCCCTGCCCTGGGTACAGGATGGAGGGCACACAGCTGGGAAGCGCAGCAGCCAAGGGGATGCCAAGGTTCAGGGGAATTTAATCTCCACCACACGAGTAAGGTAAATCAACATGATAAGAAAAACAGAGCACGTTGCTGCAGCCCAGACAGATGTTTCGTGTCAGATGCATCACACTCTGTACAGCCCAGCCACATGTGCTGGAAAAGCACTTTGCAGATGATTTATCACATTACTGTGCCAATAGAGCTGAAAAGCCCCCTGAAAGTTTTCCATTTAATACTAATGTGATCCTCCCTGACATTTTCTACATTACTGTTCAAAGCAGTTCGTGGAGCAGGGGGGGAGCTTTCACCGTCCTCTGGCTTGCCAGCAGTGCTACCCACCAAGGAGAAGAAACCCATGTTAAGCACTAACAGTCTCGCATTAAAAGGTGGGGAGCTCTGCATCCACGTCTGCACTGCTCTGCTATTTGTGACTTTCAACAGTGCAGAGCTCCGGTCCTCAGTGCAGGGCATAATGTGACAGTGGAGGGAGTCCAGAAATGGCAGATGCCCAAGTTAGGAAGAGACAGGGTCACAGCAATGTGATATTTAAGCAAATTAGTACCAACAGCTCTTCACATGATCACTTGCTGAACAAGGAAGCCTGGGGAGAGGCTGTGACCCCCAACAGCTTCTTAGGCAGCAGAGGCACTCCCTCAGTCCACAGGAAAACCAAGGCTGCCCGCCAAGAACAAACCTCTAGTACCTACTGCAGAAATTAATACCAACTGCTATGGGTGACCTCATGGCAAAACACTTAAAAATAGCTAAAGAATGACAAGCGTGTAGCCACTAAGAAGTATACTACATAGGTAATGCTATAGCTACATGGGTACTATTATGACAGAATCCCAGGCTGGTTTGGATTGGAAGGGACCTTAAAGCTCATGCAGTTCCACTCCCCTGCCACAGGCAGACACTTTCCACTAGACCAGGTTGCTCCAAACCCTGTCCAGCCTGGCCTTGAACACTGCCAGGGATGGGGCAGCCACAGCTTCTCTGGGCACCCTGTGCCAGGGCCTCA
>JBCJKH010054663.1:1942-12949 GCA_039877255.1 Loriculus beryllinus | reverse complement strand
TTCCCTTGTTATTTCCTTTATCATTATTATTATTGTTGGTATCAGTAGTGATTTGTGTTATACCTTAGTTACTAAACCGTTCTTATCTCAACCTGTGGGGGTTGCATTCTTTTGATTCTCCTCCCCATCCCTCCAGGAGTAGAGGGAGGGCAAGAAAGGGGGGGTTGAGTGAGTGAACGAGCTGCGTGGCTTGGTTTAAACCACGACAATACTTTAGGAATTAATCTTTGAAAATGGAAAAATGTATCTGTAAGATGTTAACTCATGTATGGTAAAAAGTGTAAAACAGAACACCACTTCTATTACATTGCTAATTTAGGGCCAGCAACAAAGTCTTGTCACATATCTGACCAGCATGGAGTGACTGACTGACTATATATCCATACTTCAACACTTGCAAGAGGTTCAAAGGACAGTCTTAAAAGAGGTCAGATTCTGAATGAAAAAATAAGAAAGATTAAAAGAGCCTTGCGATGTAAATCTTGAAAAGCACACTTTATCCAGATAGCCAGAGAGAAGTAATGGAAGTCACTTCTCCGCAGCAAGTAATGCGTATTTACCACAGGATATGGAGAATTTTTTCAGTCCTACAGGCAAGAGCATGACATAGCACAGCTGCTAGAAGTTGAAGCCAGGCCACTTCCCTGAGGAAGAAAATTAAACACTGGAACAGTTCATCAGAAGAGGTGAGGGAACCTTAAACTCTCACAGAGATATTGAATTTCATTTTAAAAGCCAGCCGTTGACCTGTGTCCTGGGAGCAATCCTGTAGTCACTGTTCAGAGTGAGCCTGCACAGATCACTATGTAGTCCCATGGCAACACTTGAGTTACTCTGTGCTGAGCTGCCCCAGTACAATGACATGACATATCAGACTGGGTCACAGTACTCAGTATATGTCCTGTCATCCCCTACGCTTGCTCAGGAGCCCAATATGGGCCAATTTATCTGTAGCTACCAGAGCAAAATAAGTCCCACCTTGGAGCTACCTGCGCTGCTAGCGCTAGCCCCACAGGGGTCTAATTCTAGCCTGCATTTGGGGTGTTTGAATATTACAGGCTTGTTTTGAATTTTCTCCTGCAACTGTCATTCGTACTAGTCTTTGCACAAAAGGACTCCTCAGATTGAGAAGCTCCCACTTATCTCCCACTTCATACATGTCCAAAAGATAACTGATGAGCCTTTATATTAAAAACAACCTCCCATTCCCCACAATAAACAAATGCTTTTCCAGAGTTTTTCATGACTGTTGGCAGGCAACTGAAAATGCCGCTACTGCAGCCATGGAAAAGAGTTCGAATTAACACTTTAATGATTTCAAAAAAGACCTGACAGCAATAAAAAGGGATAATTGGCAATAATTTAAAGAGCAAACTGCTGTTACAAAATGTAATTTCCAAATCCAGTCCTCTCTTCTGACTTAATAAATGTTTTCTGATTGTCCAGGCCCAAGCCTCCCACCAGCCCCAAAAACATTGTGGCTGTGCTAGGACATTATTAACACCATTAGCAATCTGTTACTCAAGTTTAGGCAAACCTAGATGTTTAGTCTGTCACAGTAATTAGCATGGATTTACTGACATTGTATAAACTAAAGGCCAGCTGACATGCACATTTCAGTTCTCATCTCTGCAAAACCAGGAGCTGGATATAACCAAACTGTGTTGGGATTGATATACAGTATATGCTAACTCCTGAGCTGGGACTGGGACACTGCTATTGTGCCCAGTCATGCCAGGGCCAGTGCTAAGAAATTAGAGGTGAGGAAAACAGTGCCTGGGTCTGTGCACTAGCCCATTGAAAGAACTAAACGCACATATAGAGGTAGTCAGGTACCTCAGCAGCACAACACGAACAGCATCAACACAGACCTACTAACCTACAGTGCTGTAAAGACATCTGGTGTGGCTTTGGACTTGCCTTCTCTTGTTGAAAGCAGAAAGCCCAAATTTAAAGTGTTGTTCAAGCTTATTATGAGAGAAATATTGGTATAAACATAATTTTAGTGCTACCCAGCTGTCCATTTTGCCTTAGTCTTCTATTCCATGAGTGCTTGTATAATAACGTAACAACATAAAATATATGAGAAATATCTAAAGAGCCTTATTGGTAAAAGACTATGCCAATAAACAAATTTTCCATAGCAGATGAAGCCCAAAAATAAGAAAAAGAAATAGAAGGCTGAGAGATTTCATAAGAATAGAGCCCATGCTACCATATCAAAACCAAGACATGAAATATTAATTCAGTTTAGTTGCTTTATAAATAAAATAATTGTTGGAATACTGGAGATCTGGGATGTCTAAGTAACTACATGCCTAAATGAACTGAAAAAGGGCAAAGGATTCAGCCAAAATAACTTGTAAGCAGAGACCAAGCAAGGAGATTTGTGGGTCTTGCCATTAGCTGGTCAGTCCTGAAGAAGTGATGCCTTTCAAAGGCAGACTGTGCATGTGAGGACTGCAGCTGTCTGGCATATCTCAGTACAACAGGCCTGCCCAGAAATACAAGCATCAGGATCCCTTGCGGTGTTTGGATGAACGGCTAGTAATAGTCCAGCATCTTACCCAGTCTGCCTCGGAAGTTATCAAAAGAAGTGATGACTACGTAATTTCACTTATCAATCATTTGACAATCTACTCTGATGAAATGAAAGAAATCACCAAAGATGTCAAATTCAAATGTATAGTTCTTCAAGGCTATTTTTCATTTGCGTAAATCCCATCCCCCAAAGAAATAGCTTGTTTAAATGCAGAGATATAATGGAAGGGATTTGACAGCTCTAACTTGCTTTAACTCTCACTTGAGAAAGAATGGATCTCATTGTTTGACTCCAGACCATTGCTGAAGTGCAGAAATTTCCTGCAAAGTTTGCAGCAAAAGGAATTCAAATGTACATCAGTGTAAACACATTTTCTCAAAATCTCCCAAATCCCCAGCTTTTCAATTTACTTTCAATCCTTCTAAATTCATTGCAAGAAACTAATTTCCTGTGGATCAGAATTCATAAAATAAAACCAGAACATATTAACATGTCTGCAGTTATTTATGTCCACCTTCTCCAAAGACCAATCAGCCTATGGATACTACAATGTTCATGGCAGACAAAGATATAGCTCATCAACTTTGATAAAGATGAAACTCAGTGTAAGATGAAGTTGTCTATGCAGGAATTCAGTCTGACATGAAGGTATCTGAATTAATAGGTGTCTATAGGTGTGCATCAAATGTCTTATTTCTCATTACAATCAATGGAGGTATTGTCATTGGTACAGGGAAAGCAACTCAGCTCATACTTCACCAGAGACCCACAATAAAAATTCAGCTGCCTAGACACTGATGTCAAGCATCGTTTCAGTTGCTGTACGGTTTAATATCCAGTTTCCAGTTGTCTTTCCAGAAGGATGCTTGTCTCCTACATAACCTGTGTCCCTCAGTAGGTATCCTGCACATCCCAGTTTACCTGAACTGGCACTAGGGGACTGTGCCAGTGAATGCTTTCCATATAGTTGACTTTTCCTTGCTGGGTCAATTAATGCACCCCATTGGCTGTAATGGAAACTTCAACACATACAGCACATGTAGACACTTAAATGGGAGTCTTGAACTGCATCCTGACTCCCCAAACTCTTATGGAAACTCTGCAGGTGACAAAAATCACATGTTCTACACCAGTCTATTTGCTATTAGCTGACCTGGGTAGATGAAGTATACAGTTACAGGATTTCAGGAGAAAAATTAAGACCAAGTGAGATGCAATTGTCTTAGCTGGGATATATCCCATGCTTTAGTTTAGGCATTAGAGGGCTTCAGAAACATAGAATGAATAGAGTTGATGGAGTAGAGCAAAGTAAAATAGTTCAGATTAGGATGATCTCAGGCATCCATAGCCTTATCTTCTGCAGTGCTGGCTATGAGGTCTGACTAGGTTGCTGAAGGCCTTATTCCAGTCAGGTCTTGAAAACTTCCAGGGATGGAGAGTGCACAACCTCTTTGGGAAATCTGTTCCAAGTTAAATAGAATTGCAAATAGAACTCATATTCTTCATGTGCACCTTTGAGTATGTTACTTAGAACTTCATTTTCAGAAATATGTAGGCATTGCATACAGTTCTGAAGAGGCTGAATATGAGAAAGGAAAGGTTTTAATCAGATATCCACAGAAAATCGAAAATTGTAAAGAGTTTTTTGTAAGTATCACTAATAAGATCAGTCTGGATACTACATTTCTGTTTCAGGACAAGAGAAATGAACAACCTCACAACAGACCAAGTTCTGTGAGGAAAGTAGGAAAGGAGGCCTGACTCTATCTTTGCCTCACATGTATGGTGTCCCATTCAGCTGCTCTCAATGGCAGATAGAGAAAAGTAACGTGGGATTAAAAGAGTGAAAAAAAAGAGGAAACAAAGCAAAGCAAAAGCTCTCACAAACAATATTTAATATAAATTGAGTCTTGAACTCTTTCAATCCATTTGGCAAAAAAGAAACTATACCATAACTGGAGAGCATAAATGGACTTACAGTTATGTCCTCCATAATGAGAATGTCTATTTTGGCATTATTATATAATACGACTGCTTTCACTTCTATTCAAGGAAAAGAACCTGCAGTTTTAAAAAGAAAAACTACTCAGAAGACCACAGCTTCAGATTTACATCTTTTATTTGTTTACCGGTACTTTAATCAGGAATATTTAGTCATCTGCAGGTGTATTAGTTCTTTTGTATTCAACAAGGACACTGACACTTAACCACTACCAAAAGGCTTTCAGATACAGGAACATGTAGCTCCTATTTCACCACATACATGTCATATTTAAATTTGCTCCTTTCTTAGGTCAGAAAATTATACGGAAAAAAAGACTCTAGTACCTAAAAATTATAGCCTTATACCAAAAATTTCTGTATATAGAAAAGACAGTATATCCACATAATGAATTGTGGAGAGAGTGGTTTATGACCAAATAATCAGCAACTTTTGGAGTAATTCAGTCAGTTTGAGAAACAAATTGGTTTTGGCACTTTACATCATTATGTAATGGAATATTTAATTAAAAAATAAGAAACCTGTTTAACCTTTGTATTTCATGGTCCTAATTTAGCTAGGTCTGTTATAAAACTATTATTTTACGCGGGCAAATTACAGTCTGTCTGGGAACGAGAAACTTTTCATTCCCACTTCAGCTGTGGAGGCAGAAGCATGGTCACCATCACTTCTACTTCACTAGTGGCTGAGTGCCTAAGGAAAATAGAGAACTTAAGAAACTGTAGGCCACATTCTTTTCTCCTCTGCTATAACAACTTAAAAATAAAGGAATTCTTTATTTGAAAAGATGGGGAAACTTTTGCATAGAGTGTGGAAAACGTCATCATCCATGAGAAATACATTTCTCAGACCATTAAAGTCATTCAAAAGACTTTCAATTCATTAAATCTGATATTACCACTTTCAAAGAAAGCTACATATGTTTGGATCATATCAGAAGCCATTAGTTCAGTGGTAATTAACATGCATACTAGAACTACCACCAGGAATAATATTGTTGCTGTTTACCATTTGGAATCAGTGAATTTTAACTCAAGTTTTACATGAAGTGATACACTACTTTACTGCAGGAAATACTGATTCAGTACACTGGTGTTTCTTTAAAACTGTCAATTTTCAAAGCATAGAACACATACAACTAGATGAGCTACAACAAAGCATTGCTTTTGGAGATTTGTTCTTGACTTCATAGCTTGTTAGATGAAGGAAATGAGGAAGAGCAAAGAGAGAAAAGGAGAGTAGGATCTAGGGATATTAATGATATAATAAATAGCATCTTTCAAAGTGAAGTTGACTGTTATTACATAAAAATAGCAGCTGGCAAACACAGGCCATAACACAGAATTAGTGTGGAATGGGAAGCTGTTCTTCCAAAAGGCACATCTGTTTTCTTATTATCCATCCTCAACTACCAGCTGGAGCACAGAGGTGTTGCAGCTTGCCTCCTATCCCTTTAACTCTTCTGGCATTATAAAGGTTTGTGTATTCCTACAATTTCAGCAGTGAGTATCTACTTACTGCTTCGTGCCTGCTTTTGTCTCCTTCAGGCTGCCTTTTAGCTTACCCAGACTGGGCTTTAGGAGCCAATAGAGATGGCTGAGAGGAAGGCACATGATGAAAAAACCTGACTAATAAAAAAGATTAAAGTATAAAAAATAAGAAGTTGCTTACCATGTCTTTCAACAGAAGAATAAGGGCTGCCAAATAAAACCAGAGGGTAGCTGGCCATCTACCCCCTCACAGAAAAAAAAGAAGGTTACTCTTATCAGTGCAGATGTAAGCTGCGAAAGTCCCTGTGTGAAAGTAATGAAAATATGTGAATGCTAAATTTCATACAGCTCAAAAAAGTTATTAGATATACTTAAGAAAGAAAGATTCAGTGAATGTTAGGCTTTAATGTTCTTTTCAATGCCCAGGTAGCTGATCCTTAATAAGTAGCAGAAGATGAAGAGCAAATACACTCCCTGTTTCTAATTTTCCACTATAGCTGCTGCAGAGGAGATGGAATATGGCCCAACATTTCTCCAGTAAGAATATGGAAGTGAACACTGACCAGATACTTTCTACTGAAAGCATCTGACTCCAGTGCTTGCATGAATGCTGATGAATACTGAAATGAGTTTCAGCTGCCTCTTCCTGTGGAAAATATCCTGGGATCTTGTATGTGAATGACTGCATGCAATTAAATAAGCAACACTGTGCCATGGTTTAAGCCCAGCCGGCAACCCAGAACCACAGGTTCCCATCTTGGGGAAAGATTAACTATTTAAACATCTGCATAGCACTTTCAAAATCTGTTTGAATGAAATCTGTTTCTTCAAATATTTTGCTGAGTATTTTCAGTAAAGTTTTTGGAGTCATAGGATGGAGACATCTAAATCTTAGCACACATTCTATCAACCAATGATTTCAATGTACCTTGTGAACTCATTCAAACCTAACAAATGGAAAAGAAACCAGATGGAAAAATACATATTTTTATACATATTTATATAAATAGTCAGAAATAAGATGATTTTGCATAAATGTAAAACTGTGGTTTTAAAATTACTGTTGTCCATTGAATAAATCTTTTTACTTGGTAATTCTGGATCATTTCTTGCATATAGAGAGTTGGATGTGAGGTCCTGCTGCATGAATTTAAAGGTCATGGCATCATTGGAAAAGTGATTTACAGCAATGCTTCCTATGCCCTTGACATTATTATGATTTGTCCATTCTTAATATGTGCTTATCAGTTTTGTATCTTTGCTGGCTACATCATGTATTTTAAGAGCAAACATTACAAGTCACAGGATGATTCTTTGAAAATGGAAATCTGAAAGTTTGAGGGAAAAAATGTCACTAAATATCAGTTAAAAGTGATCTGGCTTTTGCTATTCAAATATATCTGCATATTTTTTAACTATAAAATTAATCTGGTTAGAATATTTAATTTGGCCTTCATTAATGCTCCATAACTCCCCCTTACAGAAAAATATGAGAGCTCTATTGTTACAGATAGGCCTAATCTCCTGAACAAACACATAAAATGGCAATTTTGAGGAAGAAAAAAGTGCCTATTTACTCAAAATATAAAACGATCTTAGTCTATAGTGTTCCTGTATTTTTAAGAATACTGATATTAAAAGTGCATAATGTAAACTGTAAAAATGTTAACCTCTGTAGCCTGTAAGTCAAAACTCAACAAAAACGCATATTTGTACCAGTCTTACAGAAAAAAGCAAATGAAGGAAGACAACAAAGTTATATAGTCATATTTTTAATAACAAGCTATTTTTATTCTCCAGATATTGGTGGGCTGAACATTTTAAAGCAAGGCCCCTACTTACTGTTGGGTTTTGTTGGTTTGTTTTGGGTTTTTTTGGAAGAAATCAAATATTTGGCATGTAAACTGAGAGATCTAGTTAAATCCCTCCTGGTCCTTTTCTAATTGCATATTTCATCATAAATAATGTACCAGAGCAGTACTTCCAACTTTTGTTACACATTGCAGTGAAGAGGTATTAGTGTGCAAACACTGATATAAACTTAGATGGTTACAGTGAGAAGACATTTAATTATGCGGTTATATGGTGTTGTCTGCACGTTTGTGATTGAAAACAAAACCATTGATTTTAGCAGTGTGCTTTCATTCTGCAAAGATGCAGGGTTCTTGTTGAAAAATAGGGGTAATAAAATGCCTTTGCATATGTTTTAGAATGAAGAGTTTAAACTGCAGAAAATAAATAGATGAGTAAGTTGCATGCAGAGAGTTTAGAACACAGGCTTGATCTAGATCCTGCAGCATCTATAAAACCTTCATACTCCACATAAATGCGGTGATTAGAGTCCTCTGAAATGTTTCTAAACAAACTCACTTTGGCTGCTGCAAAGAACAGTCTTGAGGACTGAGGAATCTATGTGCATTTTATTTAGGCAGGGTATAGGCACTATCAGCTGTGTCCTACACACATTCCATTCAAAGCAACCACACTCTCTAGAATCTAAACTCCTATATTTAAAATGTTCCCTGGATGCATACTGTTTAATCTTCTTATATCTTCTGAAGTCTACACAGAAGAATGTTATTAAAGGTCCATTATCCAATGTTCTTTTGGTCCCTCAGTGGTATTTATGCTTGTAATGTTATCTCAGCTGTATCACTGTAAAATCTGGAAGAGCTTCAAGGATATTAGTGCGATTATTCCAGATTAATGTTGTTATCACTTATATCTAAATGTTGCTTTTAGTTATGTAAGACATTTAACTTTCCTGCATGTTCTCATTTCTACATAGTGGTGAAAGAGTGGTGTCTTGGAGCCTTGGAACAGTCACAAGACAGAAAAGAGGTAAGAAACTGAGAGATCAATTCTGGTGACCATGACATCTTTGCTAGTCGTAAGTAGCTCCATAAAACTCAGTGAAGTAATTGATAGCAGAGTAAAGCTATTGAGTGAGAGTACTCAAATGTAGTGGAAGTACTCTGCAGTTGCGTGATGTAACAAACCAAAGCTCAGAATAGTTTCTTCAGAGCTTCCAAAACATTGTGGCTTTAGAGTGACAGGATGTTTCGAGCATAACTGTAAGCAAAAGAAAAGGGAAAGCAGGAAGACCATACTAGTCCTTAAAATTATACAGGTCCTTAAATAGCTTTTTAACTTGGGAATTACATTTTGACTGTGTGTATACAGAAGGCATGATATGAAGAACGATAATAAATTAGATAAATTTAACTGATATACAGAATGCACGAGGCAGCAGGTGGTAACATACCAATTTCTGCTTGTCTGAAGTCATGTATTACATTGTATTAAGACACTGAAAACTGCAGACATACCCCCAGGCTTGCAGAATAGCTTTCTGTAATTTAGATTAGTTTACTGATATGTGAAATGAACTGGAAATGTTTTGTGGTCTTTGTTAAAGCTCAGGAAAAAAAAAAAAAAAAGGTGCAAAATGAAGGCTTTGGTAAGCAGGAAAGAAGTTGATGGTCAGAAGACATTTATGTTCCAACATAACTACTACAAAAGTTAGGCAAAAAAACCATCATTCCTTAATGCAACAGCAATTCAGCACTGTTCTGGTACAAATGTCAGAAGTGTGCTGGGCTCTGCGTCTCTGCGTGTGTTGAGATCCTGACACTACAGAGCTAAAACAATAAAAATGGAAAATGTAACCTCTTTGTAGGATAGAATTTGCTCTAGGTTTCTTTTCACACCAGACTTTGGCATGATTGATTGACTCCTATTAACTGTGAAGGAGTGGATTGCTTGCTGGGTCTGAGTCAAGTGGGAGAATGTGTTCCAGGGGTTAATTCATCTCTATACCTGACTTTTTTGTGTGACCTTCAGGGCCAAATTTTCTTGTTGTGCTTTACAGATATTTTCCATTAAAATGGGTTTTTACCTTCAATAATGAAGTCAGAATTAATTTCCCCTTTCTCAGGAATGATTTCATTTAGTCTGAAAAAAAATGGTTTATATTCTATTAGCTCCATTCATCTTAACTGAGCTATTTACAGTGCAAACTTAGCTGCTGCCATGGTGGGCAAAATTGGGCTCTCTGCATTGCAGAACTCTATCCACAAGAATGATGGTAGAAATGGCAGTCTGACTCAGGGAGACACATCAAGACTAACACATTAGAGCCCTTAAAATGCAGTTTATAAATGAGCAAAACCTGTGGAATCTGGTAAATGCAGTAATAGCCTTTTTGTCTCCTAGATGGAGCTAAAGCACTTGTCTGCTGTACCTTGGCTTGTGGAACGAAGTGCCATGACAAGCATCATTGCCCTCTCACATTTCATCATTAGTATTACCTGCCATTTTATACATTTCTCAGAGCACATTTTACACAACAATAATAAAACAGGCTTGGTCTCCTTTCTGCAAGGAGAATCTTTTGTGAGTGTGAATCAGTCTAAACTTCAGGGAGCCTTTTGTTATTTTACTTCTCTGAAGACAGGCAGTGGTGCCCACCAGATACATGCTTCAGCAAGCACTGCCAGGTATCCAGTTCAGCTTCCTTTGAGATTAATGTTCGGTTTTGTTCACCCTTGTCTTCATAGATAAAGGTCTTCTGGCCTCAGGATAGAGATTTAGCATACTGTCTAGATGAGACTTCTTCATTGTTTATACAGGAAGAGGTGTCACAATGTCAAAAGCAAGGAATTTGAAAGTGAAACCTGCAAAACTAGAGACCGTCACAATCTGAGTGTAGACAAAAAAGCAAAGCAAACCTTGCAGCTTTATTTATTTGCAAACAAACACAGTCTAACAAAGCCTAGCAAAAACCCTACAAGAGCGAATGCAGCAGTGCCATTCACATATATTTATCCCATTTCTGTGAAGGTCATACAATGTTAGAAAAGGGTGTTCCTCTTTCAGAGCCCTGGCAAAACTTCAATTAAGCCATAAGCATATATATATATGTGTGTATATATATATATGTGTGTACATATATATACATATACACATATATG
>JBCJKH010054658.1:86022-125872 GCA_039877255.1 Loriculus beryllinus | reverse complement strand
CCTGTGGCTTTGCACTCAGTGCATGTCTCAACCATCTTTCTTCAAGAGCCTGAAACACTTCAGTCTACATCAAGTAAACTTATTACCAAGTCTGATTTAACCTTAAGTGGTGTCATCGTTAACATGGCAAGCAGAAGAATTTTAATGACAAGAATCATTTTATTCTCTAGCTCCTCAGTGCTCTGAATAGATCCCAAACCCCCAAATGAGAGCAAAAAACATATTCTCAAGGAAAAAAGACTTTTTTAAGACCTAAAAGCAAACTACAATATCTTTTTTGCTGCAATAAGAATTCTTTGATCTATTTTCTTCCTTCTGGTTTCTTATGAAGAAAATAGATTTCAGGGAAAAGAATCTCTACCATCATACGTCACTATTAAGTCATAAATCTCATCAGGAATTGTAGGCGCAAAACACACGATTGGCATTCTGTATCTTCCATGCAAGCAAAAACATTTCCATTTTGTTAGAATAAAATACATGACAGTGGGATTTATGTGATGACTGCGTGTAAATAAGCATGCCCAGAAAAGTTAAAGGGGAGAAAACTACCGATACAAAATCTAATGGGTAAATTAGGAAATTGCAGTTACAGGAATTCAGTTGCTACTCAGTGTTTATAGGAAAGCACAAAGAGAACATCAAAATGCCTGCTCACATCCCATCTGTTACTACCTCTTGCTGGATAACATCTTGGATGCCAAAAAAGCTATTTAAATTTACTACATTGCAGCAACTGATAAATATCACTTCTGTGAAGATCTATTACTAAACAAGAACTAGATCTGAGGATAAACCTTACAAGCAGTTGTGCCAAAAAGATCCAAAATTTGCTTAGTATAACACCTGTACTCCTCCAAGCCTGCAGTTTCTAACTCTGTGTCCTTGTCTATGTTTTTAATAGAGCATACAAGTATACAACAATCCTCAAAAGCTGGATCATGTCAACTATAAAAGAAATAAAGCTAGAATGGAAAGAATAACATAAAAAAAAGAAAACAGAAAAGGTACTGGGAGGAGGTGATGGAGAAGAGGAAGGCTACTATTCAACTATTTTGGAGGTGCTTACTCAGGGCACTTTCTACATAGATCTGACAGGCACAGAATGCTGCCATGAAAACTGCCTCCAGCAATGGAATACATTTTCCAGCACATCACAGCAGCTGCAACGGCATCAATTCTGCTTGCAGTCCATGTCCAAACAGAAAAGTTCTCAGTGGTCCTATTTCAGCATATCTCAAGGACTAATTAAATCCTCATTACTATCTTCTAATTATTCCAGTGCTCTGAGATTTCACTGAGCAAGTCCCCAGTGGTGCATTAGATGAAAAGGGTTAAATAACCTGTGTTGATTTTGAGACTCCAGATCTATTTCAGACCTTTAGCATATCATCAGCATTATCATGAATATTTAACCACATACCGCTGTGAAAATTGTAAGGGGAAAACAATTAAAGATTTTTAAAAAATTAATTCTGACCCATATACATTTGCACTAATAAATAAGGCTTCTTTAAGTATCTCCATTATGAGAGTGCTTGCTAGAGTAATAACCTAAAGTCATTAACTGTTTCCATTAAATTCAATGGTTTTCAGGAGCTCCCGATTCACTATTTTAATATAAGACTGAAACCTGACACGTACATATCCAACTGCATAAGCATGAAAAGCACTACTTAGAAGTAGTTAAGTTTTCTACATTTTTTTTTTTCAAAATTAGGTAAGGAACCGTTCATCTCTGTGGGGGTAAAAAAGTGCCTGTTTCAACATTATTGTGACACACATTCTCCTATTAGTATCTGCATAGGTGAGTATTCAGATATGCAGACAGACATCTCTGTTAGGTTCCAAAAGTAACAGTGGGAGTGTAAGCTAATGGCCAGGATGGAAGGATTCTTTTTCATGCTGCAGTTTCAGGAAACTCATTCAGGGCTCAATTTGGATATGCTGGGTTTCTGTTTGATGAATACAAGTAACTTCTAACCCACTGAGCAGTTCTGGCTACTAAGCACATCCTCAAAGTGTGGCTTCAAAACCCAAACAGATGAGCTAAGTATATTCAGCTGAATATAGTCAAGTGACTCTACCTCAGTTATTTGCCAAATGGTTATAACAGCTGTGGCATCACCATGGCCTGACCTCTGGGGGCTGATGTAACTGAAGTTTATAAAAAGCCTTGACTTCAATAAACACAAGAAATTAACCCCCTACTTTTGATCATAGTAAAGAAAAGTCTGGAGTAACCGTATCAGAAATAAACTGCAAAACATGCAACCCTTTCCCCCCCAGAGCATAGCAGGTTTCAGTGCCGAGCTTCATTGGCCGTGATTACATTTTCATGTGGTATCTCCAAGTAATGGTAATTGCTGGGTTTCACGAGCAGCTGAAAACACATGTAGGGGAGCAGCCATGGCCACTCCTGCTTCTCCAGGAGACTTCTGACCCCAGCCCTGCACAGCATAGCCATCTCCTTGGCATTCTGGCACCAACAATCCATTAAGGCATATACTTCAAGTAACCCACCCACAGAAGCTGAGACATAGGTTATGCACATAAAAGTACATACAACTTCTTATTACTAAGACAGACAGCGTGTGTTGGTAGAAATGAAGAAGTTTCATTAATTGGGCTTCAAACAACAGTGGCCAGTCACCAATTCTGGGATGAGAACAGACATGGGTTGCCTGGAATAGCATGCTCCACCTATGCTGACTCAGGTCCAAATGTCGTACAGGTTGAGCAGGATATGAAACATTTTCAAATTCTTTTTTAAAAGTAAGCATTTTTATGCTCATTACAGAAAATATGAAATAAGCTGTATAAGAAGCAAGCTGGAGAGCACAAAAAATCCAGTCCCCCAAGAAATTCCCATTACTGTATATACACACGTTACCACTCCCCTCCTCCCATACACAGAATGTACATGTACAAATAGGCTTTTTGCTTCATGCCTCACTGTGTGACGGGATGTATAGTCTTAGACAGACAAATATGAAAATCCCAGCTGGGTACTGAGTAACCATGGAAAATATGGTAAAATATAATCAAACGCTCTCATAATAAAATAAATACATGTAAACTTAATGGTTCAAGGTAGTGGTTTAGGTTCCAAAAGTGCTACAGCTCACACTCCACCTGTCAATTAAGCTTCACGGTATCTGGTAAACAATACTTTTTCAATATTGAGAGCAGAGGATTCTGCTTCAGAAATCATAAGTAGTCTTTTGTTCATTCAATTCTCTCTCTAAACAAGGAAAGAACTGCTATATGAAGTGCTAAACAAAACAACATTACCTTATCCTAAGAAGGGTCTCCCTTTTTTGTTTTAATTTTCTTTTCCTTTTTTTTTTTTTTTTTTCTTCTTTCCCCTTTTTCTTTTTGGGGGGCAGTGTATCAGTAAGCTAAGAGTTTAAATTACTGTAACAGATGCCTATGGATCAGGTGTCCTTAGCAGCAACATTTTCTGCTCAGGTTTTTATCAGTAAGTGACAAGCACCTTCCCTTTGAGCCCCCATCATTCCCCCTTCTTCCTTTCTTCAAGTTCAGTGGAAAGCAGTTCAAGCAAGCAAAGGAATCAACTAATGTAGCAGCCTTTTTAAAAGGTGAAGTTTTCCATTTCAAAGGAGCCTCTAATCAATGACAGGGCACAAAAGAGAATGCATGCATGTTTATGCGAGCATAGCACAGACTTTAGAGAAGCTTTGGGGCACATGCTCTGCAAAATCAATATGACCTAGCTAGTTACATATTTCATATCTGCTGCATGAAACAAATAGGCTTCTAGTACAAGCTGGGTCACATGGATCATA
This sequence comes from Loriculus beryllinus, assembly GCA_039877255.1. Classification (NCBI taxonomy): domain Eukaryota; kingdom Metazoa; phylum Chordata; class Aves; order Psittaciformes; family Psittacidae; genus Loriculus; species Loriculus beryllinus. Next base: position 122,063 of record JBCJKH010054658.1, on the reverse strand, counting down.
CATATTACACTGGATTTTGCGTATGAAGAGTGCAAAAACTGCAACATTCCCAAACATGTTTTCTTTAAGAACATACCCACAGTTCTCACACACACCCCTCCGCACAGAGGAAGAACCACACTAGATTTGTAAATTTTACTTCCCAGTTATGGCAGCTGTCTTACTCTGTTCCACTTTTGAATACCCCTCTGCCTCTCCTGACCACACAATGACCCCCAGTTTTGTTCTACAAAAACAGCAGCAACGGAGAGAGGTTCAACCCTTTCAGCTCTGTCAACCCTGCCTAACTTGTCTCCCAAAGCCAGGTCAGGAACACACACTGCAGAAATAATTATTACAGGGCAATGTAACATTTTGTGCCAAGAAGCCCCAACTGTGCCAGAAAATGTACACTTATTTCTGAGATGCTTGGGTGTTCAAAGCCTCAAATCTGATCCATTCCCACTGCCTTGTGACATTCTACCCCACAAAGCACTATATATTTGTACCAAGTGCTGAGGCAATTTTGATTTCACTAAAGACATATGTTACTCCAAAAACTTTCTGAGGGGAAAATAGGTTCCTGCACCAACAACTGACTGTGTACAAAGAATGACTGAAAAGGAAATAAAACAAACAAATTGAGTGTGGAATTCTGTGTTTCATCCTCTCATTTATCAGCATTCCTGGCGGAGGGGACATCTAACACGGAAAACCAGCAAAAACTGAGACTCATTTCTTTGTGAGTCCTCTTACTTCCTCCTGGATGCTGTCCCAGAAATTTGTCAATCTGTGAGTTCAACTTGTTTCACTGTGAGAAAACTTCCAGTATTTATGGTATCCCCATATGGTGCTACTTGGAGTATTTCTGGTAGCAAGACATTTTAGGAGGGGCATTTCATAAATAACTCCATGTTTATCACAGTTATCATGTGTCTGTTTTGCAAGCTTGTCACTGGCACATGTTAACCACTGCATGGACAGAATGCCCAGTTTACAGCAGTTGATCGTATGTATGGTCACACAACAAAGCTATGACAACTATCTTCCCTAAGCTAGGGAGGAAGGAGGCAAAAGGAGAAGAGCTTACAGTTTATAAATAGTAACATTAAGAAAGAAAAAGCAGCTCTGTTTATTTTTGTAAGCACTTGCTAGGAAGCACCCTTTTTAGAACAGTGCTGTTGCCTGCAAGGTTTTGCCTTGCAAGATTTCCAAATCTTTGAACCATCTGACCTAAACAGTTGATTTCCCTTTATATTTAAAGATATTTTTATCCTAGAACTGGCTAGAGGACTAGCTATTGTGCCCATGTAAAGATATTACAGATGAGAATTTTGAGTACAGTAACAAAACTGCAGTGCTCATAGCTAACACTATTTCTGTATGCCTTAATTTTAAGACAGACAACCAAATGTTGAATTCTCTTAGACATGACACAAGTATTTACAGCAAACTGCCTTTATACTCTGGGAATTCACTGTATTTTAAGAAAGCCTTGTTTCCAATTACATTTCGGTAAAACCTGCTATTCAATTGCTCTTTCTCCAGAGAAGGAAACCCCCTGGGCCTTTTACAATAAGGATTGTCATTATTTTCCCAGGGAAAAGAGAAGAAAAACCAGGAAATCTCACATTGCTGATGTGTGACTTAAACGAAAGCTGCATTTGGCACCAACTAAAAAAGCCCCCACACCTAACAAACCTCGGTCCTGTGGCATTGGTGACTGGCTCAAGGCAGGGTGGGAGCTGGATTCTGACTGGCTGCCAGGAGGCTGTGGTGGCATCTGACTGCCTGCAACACACAGAGAAGAAAGGGAAAACAGACTTGCTTTTAACATTGCAATGCACAAAACCAAGCCTTGCTGCATTTTTCAACCACTCAACATCAAAGAAAACACCAGCTATATAAGGCAGAGACAGAGCTCAACAGGTCTAGCTTTTTTCCCTCTTTTTTTTTTTTTCCCTTTTTTTTTTTTTTTTTTTTGGAAACCCATGGAGGAAACATGCATAAACATATTTAGCAACAGGCATGGAGAAATGTTCAATTTTGTATTGAGTGAGTTCCCAACCTCACCAACATGATCCAATTTATAGCTGCAAATCTCCTGACACATATTTCTGTTCGAGACTTTAACAAAATCCAAGTCTGCTGAACAATAGGGCTCATCCTGCTGAGCTTAAACTGGCCTCCAGCCAGGCAGACATGGACTGCTGCCAACAATATTACCAATGAAAAATTCAGTCAATACAAGAACGACTAACAACAACAGTTTAAAAAGTATTTCAATGAATCAGTGGTTTAAATATTATTTGAATGTCCATGTAGAATATGGGAATAAAGAATAATACATAGGTACATAGGGTAAAAATGAAACACGTTTGAAAGAGATCAGACAGAAAAGGGGTATCTTATTACAAATAAAAGGAAAGGGAATATATTTGCGTGTTGAAGTATACATCCAGAACAGACAGAGCCTTTTTTATGGCCTGGTTCAAAAGACATCCACACAGTTTATCCCCTGCTGTCCACCCACCCAAAGAAGAAGAGCACACGGGGCTTCCTGTGAGGCTCAGGGCATCAAATGTTCCCTCTCAATATTACTGGATAGTAAAGCAGATGCTTATTACATTGATGCTAGTCACTCCTCCGGGTCACCATTCAGCACCATGTCAAGCAGGGAGGTTCACGTTACCACCCTCTCACTGCACAACACCCCAGTGGCCTGGTGCCTGACAGCCAACCTGCTGCAGCATGAGCAGGGATAAGAATGAGACCTGCATGTCTCCTGCGGCTTCTCTCCGCTCCTGGTCTGAGACATGCCTGCTCCTGACAACCCAAGCGGCTGGAAGACCACCTCAGGTTAGGCAGTGAATGTATACTTTAAGCATTTAGACACTGTAGTGACAAGCATGTTATAAATAGCAGCAGACAGATTTATATCCCTCGTCCTCAGAAACTGCTCAGATTGTTTTCCGTTTGGAAGAAATGGAAAGAATGAAAACACAGGCAATAGATTTGTGCCTGCTGAGACTCATTTCCTCCTGCTCAGCAGCTGCCCCTTCACAGTGGCAGGAGCAAGAATCCTGTGGCCAGTCCTGGTGCTGGGATCTGGCTGACAGGGAGGCTGCTCTTTCTGTAGAGTGATGAAGGGCCCCAAGTTGGACATAAAGGCAGGAAAGCAAATGTGTCTGCTCTACCCCATCCACTTCCCAGTCTCAAAGCAACTGGCTCTCAGCACAGCCTTTAGATTGATAGAAGAACAAAATGAAAATCCATAAAATGTGGAGTGTAACCACTGCCTAGCTATTCAGATGAGGTGCATTTGCACTAAAAAACATGACAGTCAGCATTACCGGGAGCAGCTGTGACAACTGTCTCAGAGATGCAAATGCTGGACTAGAGGCAGAATTGCTCCTCCAAAAGACCAAACATGCCACTCAGAGCCTGAGGCTTTGGGATCCACGGCCCATTCACGAACTCTAAGGCATATGACAATAATATTCCGGCTTATGTTTTGATGTCATGCAAGAGCAGGCGGTGGAGACGTTAAGTGCCTGCATTATAATGAAGGCTTTCTGCTTGACAGGAAGGATTCAGTGACTCAAGACTGTAAACAAACAGCAATTCCATGTTAACACGGGGCACCGCCACTTCCATTGTGTATGCCCGAGGCACTGCTATCAGACAGAATACTTCAAGTACATCTGAACCATGGAAGATTATTACAAATACTTAAAAAAGTAATATAAAGGCAGGGGTAGTCCTGACTGCACCACACAGCTCCCAGTGGGATCTCCCTTTAGATAGAGGCTTGGCAAACTTTGAGGGAGATAAATAGTGCATGGAAGGTCTATGCTAGGCAACATATTTTGAATACATTTTATACATGGTATTTAATTTTTTACATTGATAATAACTTCAGTTATCTTGCAGGAGCCTTATCCTGTACAGGCAGATATGCAAGAATGGACCAGGAAAGTCAAAGCCTTGGACAGTGTAGGTATGACCAGTACAAAGAAATCATTTTCTTCTGCATGCTTATGGAATACAGACTCAGGAGTTCTGCAAATTCACTGCCATATTCAGCCTCCACAAACATTAATGTTATTTCACCAGTTCACCTTTTAAAGTTTACTTCTGATGTTTTGGGCGGTTTTTTGGGTTTTTTTCTGTATTAAAATTTAAAGCCAAAATTTTGCTTTACAAAGGAAAACAACTTAGTCAACAGGATCAGCTCTACACATCTTACAAAACTGAAGAAGTACCATTATCATTTATCAGTGCGTTCTACAAATTATCCAGGTGCTGGACATGAAAGTACTGCACCAAAATTTTTGAGATGAACTGCTATTTTATCCTCATAAGTGATCCGAAAGGTAAGAGGAGGTTAAGTACCCAAATACCTTTGAAGACTTGAACTGAAATCTTAATTTGGGTATCTAACTCCTATTGACTGGGAGCTAATGACAGAACCTTAAAAACCTTTGAAGATCCTGTCTGCCATGCTTTTTAAGTTTCTTTGTCAGGAAAAAAAATGACCTTAAAGATTTTCTACTTCTTTCCTTTAAATGATATCAATCCTTCTCTCTTTCAACCAGTACTGTAGTTGGGATTCTTGGAAGACACATTAAATAATATATGATCAGACTTTTGTATTTTATTAGGGAAGGAAAACTCCTACTGAATTAAAAACCAATAACTTTTTTTTTTTTTTTAAACATGAATTCTACAGCTATTTAAGACAGGAAAAAAACCCCCCCTTTTTTTTTTTTTTTTTTTTTTTTTTTTTTACTGACAGACTAATGCCTCCCAATAATACACACCCAAAAGTTTAAACAGGAACGACCTTTTCATATATTTTGTACAGCATTGTCGCCACATTAGTGAGATGTTCCAGCTGCCAAAACTTTTGCAAGTGAATACTATGCATGTTTTGCAATATTTTTATTATGCACAATCACAGCCAATACAATAATACATGTGAAAAGTATAGATGCTGCCACACTAATTCTTTCACCTAGATTTTAACAGAGGAGCAAAATGGTATTCAGATTTTTATAGCTATCTTGTAAAATTAGTCATTAAAACTATCCAAACCAGCAGCCTAATACCATGCCTGCTAATACCATGTCTGCTATTAAACAAAAAAAGAGTCAGTTGAAGAGGTGGGAGAATTTAAAAATGCTTACTAGCACAACTGTAAGTTGGATTTCTGTTTTAAAAATTATGTTAGAAATGCTTTTAAACATTTTGCATGAGACTGAAAATCTATGCTTGACATAAACAGAGTTAGAGGAGACTACACCGCACCTTTGGAAAAGATGGATTGAGAAAAGTACTAAATGGCAATTGCATTATGACTACAGCCATGAAATCTGCAGTTAAAGTGTAAAAAGTAGATTCCTTAGAGCCAATGTAGGAAGAAAGAATAGACCTTTGATAACCTGCTGAGGAGGGGTCCTTACAATGAATTACAGTCCAAATGAATAATGTTTTGAAACATGCTGAGGGCTCTCTACTCCCATCACTGTGATAACACTGGAGGATGCTCAGCAGCAGCACCCTGTACCTGCTGGACAATAGCTCACAGAATTCTGCCTTAACAACTGAATCAAGAAAGTGCTCCAGTGATAACAGGTTCTCCCTGGGAAACTGCTAGTTAGGGAAGGGTATCAGCACAGGAATTTTAAGATGTGTGAGGAACTGGGAAACAGTAGGGAGAGGGACTTAGCACAGCCTGTGTTTAAAGGAGAACATCAGGCTGGAGAAAAAGCCAGAGTTGTCTTTGGGACAATTCTCACCCTAATTTAGGAATTAAAGAGCTAGAACTGGATTAATGACATTGGCTGATTACTAAGCAGGGAATCTTAGTCAATCTAGAAGATGATCAAAGTATTATCTAAGAAACTATCTTGACCATCTTTTGGGTTGGAGTAACAGAAATGCAAACATTACATTCCCAGACCAGAAATAAGCCTTTCCTAACTGAAAAGCTGTAGGATTATCAGTTAGAAATGGCAGAATAAAAGGAAGGAAACTCTGACCATATTGATACATATCGTTATAACCTACAAATGGTTATAGTTAAGCATTTGATGTCACCCTGAATCAAATAAATTTATTATGGGGATGAATCAGGAGAACTGTTTCCAGTAGAGGTAAAGCAACATAACACCATTGCTGATGTATCACTGGCGAGTATTCACAGACACAAAACCAGAAAGTATAATGCTAACTAGAATGGGAACCAAGAACATCTACCAGCATGACGTGACAGGAGGCTGAGAGAGCATTACTTAGCATGGCAAAAACTAAAGCTGTGATTTTGTGACTTCTTTTTAAAATTGTTTTTGTGGCTAAATATCAGGGAGGAAAAAGAGCACGATGTTTAGGATGATAATCAAACCATCACTGGAATTTTAAACAACTTCCTGTTAGGAATAATGAGGTCCAGGAAACCCAGTGATTAAGACGAAATCTGATAAAAACCAGTCTTATGTGACAGTAAAGGCTCACAGACCAGAAGGGACATTCTGGGTCTCAGATCCCTACATCAGAAATTAAAGATCATAAAGAGGCTTCTATATAGGATTGTTTTAAATGAGCTTTTCAGGAAATTGGAAGTGAGGTGCAAATGACCTCAGAAGAAAAACTTTTCTATTGGTAGCGTAAAGGGAAACGGGTCATGTGGCTTGTGTTATGTCTTTCATCTTACAAAGCCTATGACCCCTTAAGATTATTTTCTTCCTTAATTTATGCATTGCAGCCAAGCTTCCTGTTGTATCAACAGTATTTTCAAATTACTTACTCTTCAAGAAAAAAACAAGGGTATCCTGTATATCCTATATCCCCCCAAATGAAGACACAAAATATTAAAACCTTCTTTGTATCTATACAGCAACCTGAGCACAGATGCTTTAGAAGGTCAGTGACATGCGGACCCTTCCAGATACAGCAGCCGTGGCTCTGCTGAACCACTCTGGGGGGGTTACACAGAGTGAAGCATGCTCAAACCAAGCCTTCTGGCTCTGCACACTGCAGCTAATAACTCCTTGCTAGCAACTGCAACGCTGGTAATCCACTGCTACCCGCTGCTCACTGAGATGATTTCTGGCTCTCCAACCTGGGAGCTTTGTAGTAAGCCTGGAGCCCTCCTGCCTTGGGATGCTTTTGGTGGCTGGCTGTGTGGCTGCGGAAGGCGAGATCGCAAGTGGCTGACTTGTTCTGCTGTAGTAATGCAAAGTGTCTGCAAACACGAAGATTGTCAAGCCAGACTTACAGATGCTATATATTACCAAAAGCTATCAAGACTGTTGTTGGGCCTGGCTCTGATTTTCCATATTACCTCTTAAAACAAATGCATCATGCTCCAAAGACTAAAGATTCCCAAACACACATGTTGTGAGTATCACTCATAATCTACACCAAATCAACAAAAGGTAAAAACCCACTTCTCTTCTCATGAAAGTATTAATACGCAGACTGCTAATCCTTGACAATTACACTCCATCTTCTTTTTCATATTTGTGTTATCATATCAAGAACAGGGTTGTGAGTGAGTTCCAGGGATGTCTTTGTAACCTAAGTGCTAAATTGCTCTAAAATCTCCATTAGAAGATGCAACACTGAGCCTGAAGAACTCTAGTTCTGACTTTTCTCTGCACACATACAACAGCATAAACATCTTAATTTCACAACCAGAAGCTACTTGTTTGACATGATACAACATTTAATTCAAAGCAAAGTTGACACTGACTGGATGAGGTAGCTATTCAATATTTTGTTCCATGCTCATTATTCAGCATGTAGTCCCAAGGTATTACTTATAGAACACCATCCAAATGTCACCCTCATGACAGAATAATTCATTATATTCTGGACATTTTTAAAAAAAGAATTACGTAGCTGAAACTGAGGTCTGCCAAATTAGACATCCAAGTTTTGTTTTCACGTTGTGTAACCTCTGAGTAAGGTACGAAGACTTCTAAGAAATCCTCAGGAGTATAAAGTGAAATAATTGTTAGTACTGCCTAAACTGACAACAGGCGGAGTGGCAAAAGGCAGGAAAGCTCCCCTCAAGGTGAAAGATCACATTGCTCAGGAGGGGAAGGGCGAGGAGCAGCAGCCACTGCAAAGAGGGTCTGTTTCATCCATGCTTCATCCAGAAATCACCTCTGGATTTGGACTGATGTGAACACCACAGCATTTTTATCCTGAGATTTTGGCAACAAGCCCAAAGCAAGCTGTCAGTGGAAATCTTCAAAAGGCTGTGACTCACCCAAAGACTGAATGGATTTCCAGTAGGCCACAGCACGCACCTGTCTGCCTGACAACTATTCCTTTCTAACAAATTTCAGAATCCTGCTGCAAACCAGGAAAGCTCCAGAGCTCCTCAAAATTAAGGATTTGTCATTTACTCATATATTTATTTATAAGTAAAGGTGTAAGTCAGTCTAAATCTAGGCACCGCTGCTTCTCTCTCCTCCATAACGCCATTCTCAGACCTGTAATCTCACTTCACAGTTATGATGAAGTTTCATTTTGGGGGATCAAATTCTTTTTCTTTCTCCTCTGCCTAGCTCCATGTTCATTTAATGCATTACTTCCATTAAACTCGAGAGAGTTCCCAGCCCCAGGGTATTTCTGCTGGAGGCCGATCCAGAATGGCGCAGCCCAGGATAGCAACCAGTTAAATCTTTTCTAATCCCTGCATTCAGAAATGGTGGCTCACAGTGGCTGGCACGCAGGAACTGAATAGAGCAGGCAAGCTCGTATTTCTCTCACCAAGCCAAATTAATAAAAACAAAACCTGGTTTCTCCTTCTCCTTTTCCTATTCTTCCTGCTCCCCAATATTTTTCCTCTTTCAAACAATTTTTTCCTTTTTTTTTGTGTGTTTGAGAAGCTTAATGTTTGGCTGCCTTCTGAAGAAATGGGCACAGTGACAGATGAAAGGCCGTATTCATCGCCTAATTCAGAATAGGGAAAAAACGACTGCTGTGCATTTAAGATTCTAACAACCTTGCAATTTTGTATAGCCGTTTTCCCCAACCCGTTCTTTTGAAGAAATCTGCTTTTATTCTGTTAATAACTAACCACAGTTGCAGCAGCATGGATCCGATTAGCAGTTCTTATGCTACAAAGGAGGGGGGGGAGGGCTGTGAACAGGGTTGCCAATTTGTCCACCTGGGTCCCCAGGAGAAAGATTAGATGAGGCGCTTGCTCCTTTCTTCCCCACTTGCTCGCTGCTCACACCAGACAGACCTCTTCAAAGCCCAGCCACTGACTTAATTCTTCTTTTTCCTCTCAAAAGTCTCATTTAACCGCCCCTCCACATGTTTTGCACTCTGTGCCACCACGTCCCTCCAAAGCGACAGCGTGAATTCGGATGAGAGGGGTTGGGAGAGGCTGCGGTTGCAGCTTTCCCAGCGCTTTCTCTCACACCTCTACGGGGCCTCTGAATTGCTTTTAGATTTTGTAAATTGTATTTTCTTAAATTTCTGCAAACCGCTGAAAAAAGTGCCAGTGTTCTTTAGGGAAGGATCCAAACCCTGTAATCATACGTTATTTTTTCTCTCTGTCCTTTAAGCCTTTCATAGAAATGACAGTTTTGCTTGCATTTACACTGAAGTAGGAGATTGCAAAGGGTTGCATGGATTTAATAATTTGTAATTACTTGGGACACAACATTACATGTTTGTTAATGCAAAAAGCATATGCTTTGATTAGAGAAAAATTGTTCTCAATTTCTTTAGAAAATGTCAATTAATCAGAATATAAAATTCAATTGATTCAAGTGCTAAATATCTAAGAGCTCTTAACAAAGGACACGGCAGTATTTCTTCCTTATTTTTGGCTCACTTCTTCCTTCCAGAAATGAAACCTACCCTGCCACGCACTTGAAACATAAAACCTTAGAATTCCATTTAGAGAGCCAATGCAAGTTCCAAAATGAAGAATTTTTCATTATCAATGCCCATTCTCTACATTTGTAACTACAAGTTTTTCTCTAAGCTGTTCTTCATTGCATCTACTGTTTTTAAGAGCCTGAGAAGCACAACCAGTGTAGCAGGCATACATTTCTAGTATTTGCCACCTAATAAAAACCGTAACTCCTAAATTTAACACAATTACAAATTCTAAGAAAACCATATACCATCTTTCATGTACAGTATTTCAGCATGAAAACATACAAGATGCCAAAGAAAGGATGAATGTGAACTGAAATTGCTGATTCTTAGCTGCATTTCTTTCCCCTTGATCCAGCTACACATAAGAATTGCTCAGGATAAATATTCATCATCAGGTGGCATTAACTTGAAAGACCAGCAGTGATGGTGTTTCACTCCTCCCTGCTCCTCCCGACTCTCTCAAGTTGAGGCAAGCAGGTGGAAATTGGAGCAGTGCTGATATGTGACAATGAACTATTTTGTTAGTCCTACCTGCTGCTTCTCATACTAGTCCTCTCCATGATATTAATGGGTGTTTCAATAGCAAAATGTATGTGCTCTTGTTAATGCTACCCTCAAAAGGAACTCTTAGATCATCTAGTTTTTCTTATTGTGTCATTACATATTACAAAGCCCCATCTCAATGGTTCTCAGGTATTGTGGAAAAAAGGGCAAGTTGAATGCATAAAAGGATAAAAGCACCTTGAGGCAAACTTGCTTCCAAAACCCATTTGGTGGGTCCGATCTTCCTAGAAGACAATATCTATCATGCCATATTTCATCTTGCCCAGCAATGATAAGCTCCAAAGACTGGTGCAGAAGCAGAGCAATTCTTCATGTATTTTTAATCAACAGAGAGCTTTCATCTGGTGAGCTCCCTCCACAAGGTCACACACGCTATGTGCTGCCACGTGTCTCTCATGTTGCAAACACCAACTTCTATGTCAGCTTCTGTTTGGAAGGGGGAATATCAACGTTAGCTACCCCTGGTTATATCATTTATAAACATGCAGATGTAGATTATTAAAGATTAATGCATTTTGGGATTGGTGTCGGCATTCCGTTTGTCTCACGCCGAAACCAATTCTGTTATTCATTAGTCAACGACAGCCCACATCACCCTGTTGTGGAAGAGAAATCAAAGGTGCAAGTGTGAATTGAGAGTAAGTGATGAAACTGATTACTAAGAAACTTAACGGCTGTAATCAATCAACACATCACAACAATTTGAGTCCACTGTTATCTGGAGATGGGGAACAAACAGAAAAGCTCACTACCAGAGTGAGCTGTTCTTATGCGTTTACTTTCCAAGAACTCACTTTGCAATTTGACTTCCATATCTACCTATGGAACAAAGCTGTCAAAGGGCTGTTTGAATCTTTCAAGCCACAGGCTCAACCTGCACAGATTTTGTCTCTAAGGAGGAGACCAAGTATCTTGCTTTTCATTGTTAAAAAAAAGAGAAATATTATCTGGAGGTAGCTGAAGTGTTCTTCTTTTGAAGCTAAATGGCTAATTTCTAGCTGGCCCATTACTAATTCAAGCCGTATTTACAATTGCTTGGGTTCTTTCTACTAAGGAGGGACACACCACGTATCCATCTAGTCAAGCCTGATAGCAACTATGAAGCATGAAGGCCACTTTAAATGTCTCTAATGGCAGTGATACAGAGTCCACTGAAAAACTGGAAGCCACAACAGCCTATCCCATCACAGAAACCAAACCACTTAAGACATTTATGTTCTATTTTATCTAGGTATAACAACCATCTGTCAACAACAACAAAAACATACTGATGAAAACGTGAGAGACTTCTTCCATTCACTCGTCAATCATTGATATGTACTGCAAAGGACAAGGGAATGAAAGACAACCTTTTAATTTTTGTAATATGCAAATTAATGCCCTATTTGGCAACACAAAGGACAAAGAATCTGTGTTTGTGTAGCCAAATAATGACACAATAAAAACCCCAAACGGTCAAACCCAAATACACACTGTATTAACTTTTAACATAAGGGGGCTGAGCAAAAAAGTCAGAAAGAAATGCAGTTTAATGATGAAATGTAAGCAATAATTTCCAAGGCTGGCCTTAGAGTATACAGCTACACAACAAACATACCTGTCAAATCTTGGTGGCTGTGGTTTGAATTTTGTTATGGGAACCAGAGCAAGTGCATGATTATGCAAAGATCTTAACTGGATTTCGACAGCCATCATACTCCAGGTGGATCTGTACCAGCACAAGGGCTACCAGTGACTCACAGGGCTACAAGAAGCAGCCTGCTGTAGGAGTGCTGCCATGGCGTGCACAGCAGCAGATGCCTCACCATGCTGGCCGCTTGACAATGGCCAGGATGGTGAAAACAGGCCTGGCGAGAATCAACAAAGAGAACCAAACAGATAGGGAGCAGAGCACAGCTATGGGGATGTGAGTGCTGCCGACCTGCCTGTCTAGGAGAGGTTTGTATGAAGCCTTTGTAGGGTGCTGGACAACCCTCAGTGCCATGCTTGTCAGACCCTGCAGGATGTTCAGTCCATGGGTCAGAAATGTTCATCACTGGCTTACAGAGTAAGTAAAATACTGAAACTGAAATGTGTGACCATGAAATAGAAATACTGATAAACCAGGTATTAAGCAAATGAAAACACTTAAAACTGAAAACTATAAACTACCTCTAAAAAATAACCACCCAGGACATGCTGGTCTTGGTGACTTGTGTTTTTCTATCTGATGCTTAACTTAGAGCTGATGAAAAACAGCAGCTTGATGGTCCTGGAATATGAAACCCTCTGTTATCAAGCAAAACTAACAGGAGGAACTTGAACAGTGTGTCTCTGTCTCATTTAATCTCCTGCACCTGTTCTCAGAAGACCACCTCTGCAGAGAAGGACACTTTCCTGATCTCTTTGGCCAGGCTGCAAGTATGATAACAATTTTGATAGCTCCTTCTGTAGCGCGGGATTTCCTCAGGAAACTAAGCTGAGACTATTTAGCTATTTCACAAAGCCCTGAGACAACAGATTATTAATCAGTTGTGACCTGGGCTGAATTCTAATGGGTATCACAGGTTAGATCCTCCATATGCTAGAAGGAATGCCTCAAGCTAGAGTGCCTTACAATTTGCTTACTTTTCCTCTTTTCAAAAAGACAGAAAAATTCAAAGTGTTGTGCACACCCTTCAAAAGAAGGCATTTTAAACTACTGCTATGTGAAATCTTCATGCATTTCATTTGTAAAAATTCTAGATTGCAAAACTGCTGAATAGATGTTTTGTGCACTAATAGTGATTAAGAACATAGCTACGTCAATGGCATTTTGTGTTTTGATTTTTTCTGGTCCGGATGCCAATGAACAGCATGCATCTTCCCTGCAACAAGCTGTTGCAAGATTTTTGCCTCCGGAGAAGCCAAGAGGGAAATATTGATAGATGTGTTAAAATAATCTTTCTAGACAGGGAAATCATATCCATTTTACAAGGATATAATCCCCTTCCTTGTTTTGCAATTATTTAAGGATATCTGTAAAACAACAACAAAAAATTAAAAATTCACAGAATTACAGAATGGTTTGGGTTAAAAGGGATTTTAAACACCATCTAGTTCAAACCGCCTGTCATAGGCAGGGACACCTTCCACTAGAACAGGTTTCTCAAAGCCCCATCCAACCTGGCCTTGAACACTGCCAGGGACGGGGCAGCCACAGCCTCTCTGGGCAACCTGTGCCAGTACATCACTACCCTCACAGTAAAGAACTTCTTATACCTAATCTAAATCTTCCCTCTTTCAACTGAAAGACATTCTCCCTTGTCCCCTATATGCCCTTTCCAGCATTCTTGTAAGCCCCCTTTAGGTACTGGAAGGCTGCTAGAACATTGCTCTGGAGCCTCCTCTTCTCCAGGCTCAACAATCACAACTCTCTCAATCTGCCTTCATAGGAGAGGTGCTCCCAGCCCTCTGATCATCTTTGTGGCCCTTCTCTGGACTCACTTGAGCAGCTCCATGTCCTTCTTGTGTTGGGGCCTCAGAGCTGAATGCAGTAACGCAGGTGGGGTCTCACAAGAGCAGAGGGTCAGAATCACCTCCCTTGACACTTCTTCACACTTACCTATGCAGCCCAGTATATGGCTGGCTTTCTGGGCTGCGAGCACACACTGCTGGGCCATGCTGGGCTTCTCATCAGCCAACACGTCCAAGTCTCTCTCCTTATATCTGCTCTCAGTCCATTTTGTGCCCAGCCTGTGCTTGTGCTTGGGATTGCCCAGACCCAGGTGCAGAAACTTGACCTTGTTGAACTTCATGAGTTCACACTGGCCTATCTCTGCAGCCTGTCAAGGTCCCTCTGGATGGCATCTCTTCCCTCTAGCGTGTCAACTGCACCACACAGCTTGGTGCTGCCATCAAACTTGCTGAGGGTGCACTGAATCCTACTGTCCATGTCATCGACAAAGAAGTTGAACAGCACTGATCACTTTCATATGGTAGCCTTCTCTCCTTCAGATAATGTTTGAAAAATCCATGCCATAAAACATACCAGTAGTGGTGGTCAATGGAGTGAGCATGTGGAATAACTCAATCCTGAGCAAATTATTTTTCCAAATTCTTGTTTAAAACGTGACTTGTCTGATTGGCTTGTCTTACTGCAACCACTTCTGGAAGCAGTTCAACTCTTAGGCTTCTCCTTTTATAAGGCATGAAAGAAAGCATCACTCCTACTCAGATTTTTGCATTAAAATATCCTTTTGGACTATGATAGATTATTGCTTATTTTTTCCTTCTCTCAGCATTTTAATCACTCTAGTCTATCCACACATTGACTAGCATGCACAGCAAGACAAGGTGTCCTGTTACAGCTCTCTCTGGGTATCCCATTCCCCTCCTGCTCTTTTTTTAATAGAATGCTAGCTGTAACTCTAATGCTGACAGCCCCTGGATTTCAAGCTAGCTAGCTGATCAATACAGGAGGGGAAGACCTCCAGAACTAAAAAGAACAGAGCTGATCACTGAATGGAATACATCCATTGACTCATATACTAGAATTAAAGATGTGGGCTATTTTTAATCAGAGAAGGGTGCTGACCACTAGTTAGAATAAATTAAGATGACCAGCAATAACATTCCTTGGTGAGAATATCCACACATGGATTTCTTCCATGGAGTTGTAACTCCAGCTGTATCCGAGCTCCTTGGTACAAGAAGACATCAATACAATTGCAATAAAACCAACAATGCAGTTGATGCTTAACAGAGTGAAAATAAGCTTGTTTGTTCAGAAAGTGAATGCAATGTATTAGAAGCACAAGTCAAAATACGGATCTGTGTGGAAAAAAAAATCCTTTTATGTATTTCTAAAGACAGTATTTGCTATTCAATATTAATATAGGATATCCTTCTCTTCCATACAGATAAAAATCCCTGCAGATGTTTACATATAATAGAACCTATTAACTCACACAAAACCTGCTTGTCCATCGTGGGTTAAGGGATTCCTGGCCTATCAGCAATCTCCCACAGAACTCTAAATATTAAAAATGTTTGCTGCTTACACTGCAAGGGAGAAAGAGCTGACAAAAGCCTTTGGCCAGTGAGATCAAAATTGGGGATGGGGGGAGAAAGGGGAGTTTAGCTTATTTACATTTCTGCTTTGTTAGTAAACTGGAATGGTCGGAGCAGGAGGGAAAGGGGGGGAAAAAAAGACAGAAAAGTGAAATTAACAGCCACTAAATCTTCTGGCAACAGCAGTGCATTTTGATGATGTGCTGCATCAGCTTCCACTAATGGTTTAAGGTTGAATCAGGCACAGTTCAAGACCTAAAGCAGTGCAGGGCATCGCATCTCATTCTTTGGAAGAACATGTACCCTAATTATGAAGATGGCTACAAAATAAAGAGACCAGAATTTCTGGCAAAGCAGAAAAATAATCTACTTAACACAAACCAGAATGTCATTCTGAATCCCCTAAAATCATAAAAGACTATGATTTCATAAAAGACTGGAGGAAAGGGTGTGTGAAAAAGAAATGTTACCCTTCTGAGAGAAAACTTTTTCTGAACAAAACCCATCTAAGTTACTTTTTCTGCTCTTAGGGGTTAATCTCCCTGGTCTATTCCAGTCAAGCGAATGGAAACAAAGGCTGTATATGTGTGTGCCACTTACCACACAATATATCCGTCCAGTATTTCAGAGAGCACAGGAAGGAAATGC
Source organism: Loriculus beryllinus (assembly GCA_039877255.1). Taxonomy (NCBI): domain Eukaryota; kingdom Metazoa; phylum Chordata; class Aves; order Psittaciformes; family Psittacidae; genus Loriculus; species Loriculus beryllinus. Next base: position 105,932 of record JBCJKH010054658.1, on the reverse strand, counting down.
CCACTGAGCTAGGGACGTGCCAATGTCAGTGCCGCCTGTGCCAGTCCATTCCTGTGAAATCTGTGGCGTGCGGCAGAAAGCAATGCAGGGCGGCAGGCTTGCAGTGGGGTGGGGAGACAGCTTAAACAGGCAGTGGGAATAAAATCAGCCATTTGGGAGGCTTAATAGGGGGCTGTTTGTTTGTCTGCCCTTTTGATGTTAAATTAGTCTTCAATTTTGTTGTGAGGAAGGAGGCATTGGGAAAAGGATGCTTCTCTTCCAGTAAACCCTGGAAAAGCAACACCTTTATTTTAAAGGCCTTCCCACCAAGAACCCCCTGCAACATTTTGGCTTTCTCTAGCCATAGCTATCAGCAACACAACAGCTGCTCATTTTACAATGACTTGCTGGAGAGAGAATGATTGAAAGAGCCAATCTATGTCACATGGAGAAGCTGTGGCACAACATCGCAGGAGGTAATAGGAGAGGAATGAGGTCAGAACAAACAAGGGTAGGGTGAGAACGGAGAGGAAAATAGCAGCGAGCAAAATTACTGAAGGCAATGCTGTAGCACACAATCTGTTTAAATACGGCCACAACCTGAACACTGCGAACAGCCACAGAAATACAAACAGGCTCCATGTTACTTCTTTATAGGGTCTCGTAAATATGGCTGCTGAAAAAAGCTACCCCAGTCCTAGCAATGAAGCACAACAGCAGGAATAGACTTAGGTGAAAGCACAGTCGAACTCATACAGCTTGAAAGCCCCAGCACCTGGCGGCATCCTACTAGTTGCAGAGTTTTAAAGAGCAGCTTTGTTCATGTCATTTTGTAGCCTGAGAAGCATGGTGGCAGCAGCAGCAGCGATGCTCCTGCAGCTGTCTGGCTCCCCTCCGGAGAGAGCTTACACTTGGGAGTTCACCTTTATCAACAAAGCTGCAGAGAGCAGGAGCTTGCCCACGCTGGGGCAGCAGCAGTGGCTGGTTTTGATTTAGTGCCATTCATAAAAATCCTTCCTGAGGAAGAGTTGCTTTTATGTGACTGCAGCAGATCAAAAAAAAAAAAAAAGCAAAATGGTGGCAATGGTTTGTATGAAGAGGCAATACTTTTCAGTAGGCCAGTCACAAAAATTAGCTTTTGGGCTCAGCTGAAGTGATGAAGCCACTCTTACCCTGACCTGTGGTCCCACTCCCCTTTTATTTTTACCTCACAGGGATCAACTGGTTTCATAAAAATTAATTCTCCCTACATTCTGTTCTGTTCTTATTTGTCCTTATCTATCATGGCTACAATAAAGCTATTTTCAATGTTATAACCTTCTTTCCCTATTCAGCAATCAGGCTGCTAAAATGCCAACCCATTTACTTGCCTGAATCTGACTGTGGGAAAATGTTACCTTTCCAGCTAGGTGGGACTCCAGAGGACAAAATGGATGGGCTTCACCATGTACTGTAAAATATGCTGCATACACAAAGTTATCATACTGCACATAATGCAAATATTCCAGTCCTGCTGCTGTCCCTGCTTTTCCTGACCCACCTGAGCACATGCTGACAGTCAGTGGCTGGAAAGGGAAGAAATAACTGCAGGGCACACATGAAGCATCAGGGCTCGACATGCTCAGACCACATTTAGTATGCAACACTCCTGTGTGCACTGAGCTTACTCTCCTTTGCTTATGTAGTTTAACCTCTGTATACAAACAGGCACCTACACTTCACACAGATACTTTTGTTCTGAATACCAAAACACATGCTACTCACTGAATTTTAACCTGCATTTGGTTTACAGCACATCTAATGAAAAGGCATCGCTGCTTTTGTTTCTTTTAACTGAGCTTCATGTTGATTTTTTGTGGTTTTGTCAGCAACTGATGTTATCCCTGGGCTAATGTCAGCATTCTCCTGCTCTTAGGAGTTCCCCTGGTATTCAAAATATCAGAAAACAATCAAAAACCTGGGCATCAGAAAGAGAATAAACTCATCTGAACTACCAAGTGCACATTGCTGCCTGACGCCCTGCAAGTAACATGCAAGAAGGGTGGGGACAAGGTAGAAACTGGAGTAAATGCATGCCTGTTTTTAATTCTGAGTGTGTTAAGAGATTTCCACAATTTTCTGAAAGCACATGAATGACTGTGTGTCACACTATGTGGCACAAGAGAGCGACTGGCAAGCGTACCACTGGCATTTCAATCATTACTGGTGGAGCTGGATTCCTAGTAACTTGTTGATTTTTGCAGTACCAAGAAACATCTCATACAATATTCTCTATTCAAGTCCAAAATCACATTATCACAATACAGGGTTGGAAAACCTCTGCCTTGTCTTGTGGGTCTGAAACCACCACACAAGGCAAAGAGCCAAAACTAACAGAAATACACATTAAAACCAAAAATGGGACCCTGTAAATAATAGAGAGAAACATGTGACAGATAGATGACACACAAACCAAATACAAAAATTATGACCAAGTATTCACATTGGTTGATGATAAAGACATTTATCAAACACATCTGTGGAGTCAAGCTCAGAACTTTGAGCACTCTGAGGGTTTGGCAGCTGAAGTTCAGATGGAATTTAAACATGCTTTAAGTATGGTTTTTTTTTTCCCCAGAAGGCAGCCCTGAAAGTGCAGGATTCTCAGAAAATAAATTAATTCATATTATAGGAGTATTTATCTATTTAATAAACTAGTCTATCAGTTTAATTTTGTTTGTTGGAACAAACTTACCTGGAATACTTGCTGGAGAAATGGGACCAGATCTCGACTGGTTGCTCCCAACAGGTGAGCCTACAGGGGAAGGCGATGGACCCCCAGGGATGCCAGAGAGATGTGGAGAAGCATGAGGGGAGAACGGAGACTGTGCAGGGTTGCTCTGCTCCCCTTGGCTGCTCGTAGAGCCTGATGCGCTAACGGCTGAGCTCAGGGTTGCTTCGGTTCCAGTCGGCAAGTCATCAATGGATCCAGATAAATCCTGAGGAAAAAGAATGTAAGTACTCCTATGAACTCATATAGTACTCAGGACACAGGACTTGAGTTAGCATGGCTACCAGCTCCGTTTGTTCACTTATTGTAGCAGATAACTGAGAAGTTGTCTTTTAATGTTGGTTCACATAGTTAAATGATGGCAGAAAACAAGGATAGTATATACAATTCTCCAATTAATCTCTAATTCTTTCAAGAAAAGAACAAGCAAGGGCAAGAAATTAATTGGACCCAAATTCACTCAACACTGAATTTAACCTTTTCCATCTGGATTAAGCTTTCAATTAATCCCACAAATTCTGCCTGATGATACTAAAACTACTGAAAATGATACATCAGTTTCACTTTCACACAGTATTTCATTTTGGTGTTTGCTACTGTTAACAATCACAGCTTATATACTTCACTCTTTAAACCATTACCAGAACGAGAGAAGGGTGTAAAATATGCAGCTCTTCTAACCCTCACATGCAGCTCTTTCAGTCTGCAAAACAGGCGCAAGCAGAGGCCCAGCCCTAAGCAGCAGCTCAGGACCTGCTGGCCACCTACAAGCAAGGAAGGCCTCTTCCCTATTTCCAACAAGCACCAGTGTACAACTCAGTTTCTCTTCCATTTTATTTGAACACAATGCTAGCCAGTTGCTCCATTTCAGTTCATAACTGCTGCATTTTCCATGAGAAACTTCCTTCGTAGGTCAAAGCACATCTGAATTCTAACTACAAATTGCTGGGCGTACTCCCTAAGGCTGTAATCACAGGAGTTATACTGGTCTTTGGATCTGTGGGAGTACTTTGTTTTTTTAAATCATTGTAAAATCAGATATGAAAAACTGAGAATGCTGTAACAAAGCAAGTGTGTGCCCCTTAACTGTCAGGGAATTCGTAAGCAACCACAGAAAAATCTCATGTAAAATGAAAAGTCACACAGATAGCTGTGCTTCTGTGACTACTGGCAAGGCACAGGTTAAGGAGCACATTACTATTTTTGTTAGTGAATTAAGGTGCAAACAAGAGGCACAGAGCTACCACACATATAAAACAAGTCATTAAATGACCTTTGAGGCTTTCAATAACTGGGATGACATGGTGTATTACTTTGGCTGCTTCACTTTGACTTCACTTGCCTGGCTCATGAAAGTAGTTGCACCATAGACAATGGTACCCATTGTCTGAGTAGAAGTCAGTTATGGACTGAAAAAGAACTGGGCTCTCCCTGAGCAAAGAGCTCAGTAAGCAAAGCCTTACTGATACCTAATTTTCACAACAAAAAATAAATGTGTTTATAGAAGCTACAGGAATTGGACAAAATGCAAAGTAGCTTGTTTTGAGTAAGAGTCATGCCCGATGCTGACCAGTTATGTTATGTGGAAAGCTCACAGCCAGTCTCCCCTAAGACAGACAGTCTTCCAAGTCATGGAAAAAGTAGGATTAACAATTTAAACACCAGGAAAACTCATTAGAAAACATCTAGAACACTACATGTTATTCCTCTTCTTGCATAAAGCTAGTAATACAATTCACTCGGCTTATCTCTCTGCAAGACACCTCACAGACCTTATTTCCAATGACTTTCCACTAATACTTAAAGCACAACTCTCACCACAGGTTAACTTTGCTTTTTTCTGACAAGCACATGAAAAGCAACAATTAAGTTAGAAACTTCAGACTGTGTGGACTCTGCATTTGCTCAGAGTAGAAAGCCTGAATGGAAATTTAATTGTGAAATGGGCAGTAAACTATTTTCTTTTTCAAAACTATTAACTGTAGAAAATATGAACAAGAAATAACACTGCTTGATGCTGTATAGAGCAATGCTAGGGATTTTTCACAGTAGAATGTACTTGGCAAACAGGTAAGCGATTACTGCTTTCCATACATAATACAGTATTCTAAATGGAATCAAACCACTGCTGTTGTGATGTGCAACAAATGCTGCAGGAAATGCTGATAAAACAAATGCTGCTGAAAAGCATACATAAACCCTTGAAAACCGAATGTAGCAGAATAGAGCCTATTCTAAAAGAATATAAATTCTGCATAAAAACCCCAGATTGGTATCCAGCTGAGAAAAGATATAGAAAACACAGGGGTTTATATTTAGAGTAAGAAAGTGTGTGTGTGTGTGTGTGTGTGTTAAAGCTTTCATTTGTTTCAGCAAGGCACAAAGTACTTGAAAAACAAACATGCTGAAATAATGAAAAGCTATGAAGTGGTTAGCACTGTCCATGATGAAATTATCTCTTGTTCAGAGACCAAGGCAAAACCTGACCACTCCCTACAGTATCTCTCCAGCTTGCTGAGCCTGCATCTGGGGAATAACCTGGGGAGAAGAATGAAGCTCACTTCTCCCATCAGGTCACATCTGACTGCTACAGTCTCCTGTGGGGATGGAGTGTTGGAGGAGTCCCAGGTGTTTCTTCAAGTGCCTGCCTTCCAGGGATTTTCTCACCAACCTGATGCAACTCCTTCACAAAAGTGGAAGAGGAAAGCTATTTAAATAGTGAGGCCACACCAATGCCCCACCCCCCCAGCACATGCAGTGGGAGCAGATAGGCCAGCCCATGGCACCCACGGTACCTTGTGTTCCCCATGTGTGCTCAGCATAAGCACTCAGGTGTCCTCCCCGTGCTGGGGAACTTCGCCATCAACTCAGCCGTTGAGGATACTATGGCAGCATCCATTCATCAGACCCATCAAGAAAGCTCATAACAAGGTTGCTGTCAGGACGCATGAAAGCTGTAGCCTATCTCGATGCCTGGGCTGTGCTACATGGCCTTTATCTTGTGTTACAGTGGGATAAAATGAGAAATATCAGCCCTTCTTTGGAGCACAGTTTGCAGATCATTACTTTGTATTTTTTGTTAACACAGGCTTTGTGGCCTTACTAGTCCTCTAAGGTAGAAATCCTGAGTAGGCAAGCAACTGGGAAACTTCCAGCACACAAAGGCTTTAGGAACACCTCTGTTATCCACAAAAGCTAATTGGGAAATTACAGAGGAGAAGAAAGACTTTATGTGAAGCACCGGGACAGAAAGAGCAGAAGTCAACTTACTGTTCTGCTATCATAAGTATTTTAATGCTTGTTTTTACCTCGGTTCAACAGAACAGTAATGAAGTTGTGTGCAATTTCCACATCACAAACATTTATTTATATATAAAATACTGTACACATACACAATTATATACCTAAATTACATGGATATTCTTGCATTTACTTAGCATATCCATATGTAAAGCTATTAAAAAGCCTACTAATAAGAGAAATTCACAGTGGTTTAAGCAGATAGCCTAGTTAACAAAGAAGCTCTGTAACTAATACTCCTCTAGAGGACAATTTCGTCAGCAGGGCACCAACTCTATTCTTCTTTTATAAGTACTATCAGATCTATGATGCCTGTAAAGAACAGAGAGACCTTACTTACTGCATCTCATTCAAACCAAGGCACCTTCAAGCTACAGTGCTTCCATTTATCTTGTTGAAAAGTTGGCAGGTTAGGTAATTGCTGGGATTCTTTTAAGGGGATGAAGTCCTCATACCCTAAAGGCATGCCTTAAATTTTGCCTCTTCAGAGGCTTTTTCTGGAAAGTACTCTTTTCTTTTGCTAAAATGTAGGAAGTCTGGAATTAGCAGAAATCTCTTATTTCTTGCAGATCTGTTTCTAGAGTAATTTTGTTATTCTTGCCTATGGTATTGGTATGACTCAAAGTACACCAAATCTAAGAAAAAATGAAAGTAGTATTTTTCACCTGTCACAAATCCATATTACGGTTTTGTATTCTCTATGTCAGCTTTACATCCTGTATTATGCAGGACACCCCAGCCAGCTTTCGAAGTTAATTTCTAGATAATACCTTGATTACAAACTGAAATGTCCCTGTGCAAGATCTATTTCTTTTAGCAAAGTGTTTTATCTCTGACTGTCTTCACTTCCAGCCTCACCTTCCACCCAGGCACAACCTTTATTCTTGTCCCACTGACAAGTACAAGAGCTAAAATGAACAGGATCACATTGTGCTTGGGATTATAATGTTATGCCTTCCTGGTGGTACGATCTTATCAGACTGACAGGAGAGATGCTCTTGAAACAGCACACCAATTTACTACTGCAATGCAGGCAGCAAGGGGTAGAGAGAAGTAAACTGCTTATATAGTCAGGAAACCCAAAGTTACTTACAAACGCAGCGCAAGAAAAAAAAACCAAACAGCCATATATAATATAATAATGTAAACTTACTTAAGGAATACACACAGATCCAATAAACAGCCCAAAAGAAGACTATAGTAACTCTGTAATACAACCACAGGTTTACACCCAGAGTGTGACAGGATTAAAACATTCACCGCGGAGAAAAAATTTACACTGTAAACACTTCACAGTTCCTGGTTTTGCTCCCGTGTGCCTCAGCAGACATAAACCAAGGTTTCACTAAAGCGATCCCTTGCTAAATACCTACAGCTGAAAAATGATGTTCACCTTCTCTGAAATCAGTAAAAATAGAAAGCTAACTGAGCTCCTGCACCGCTGAATTACACCCTATGTTCACTGTCAGGTTACTGTACTTCGGCGCTCTCTAGCAGGGATTGTGTAGAGTATATACAGCTTGGGATTTATTTCGACTTTCCAACTATTGCTTATTGGCTCCCTTTATGCTCAGAGACTAGAAGAAAAGCAGAGGTATTTTGTAGATATTAAAATTAAAGATACACAAAATCTCCCAGTCTCCAAGAAGCTGAAACCCCAAGACTACTCTACTATCCATTTGCTAGCATGAATCCCAGCATTACATGGAGGGAACTGCAGCAACTGACTAGCTGCAGGATCAAAGCGCTGCGCACTCCATTCAGGCCTTCCTGCAGTATTTTTATTAGGATGGAAGATGGTGCTGCTCAAAAGACAGGATCCTGCATGAAATATCCATCTCTTTAACATGAATCACCGCCTTAGAAGCAGAATTATATGTACATGCAAATATACTTTACATGTAAGTATGTAAATATATATTCAAGCAGACATACCCTCTGCTATTGTTTTGGAGCCATGGGGGATTATGAACAATATGCTCTGTAATTGAGATTAACTTTGAACAAATGATTTGGCTGACAAACACACATACACACACAAAGGGAAAACCCACAATAGCTCTGTTTAAATTTCAAGATATTTGTAAGACCTCTTTTCATCACAAAGCAGCCTATAATAGCATGTTTCAAGAAGTCTTCCAAAGGCCCTGCTGGTCACATTGTCGAGGCAGTGAGCGAGCTAACAGCCTCCCATGGCCTGTGCAACTGGAAGAAAACACGGGCACAGCAATGACAGAGGCCACAGGGAAAATGCTTTCATTCTCTAAGGCTCCTACCCCCTACATGTGTGTCTTCCTTCCGCGCCAGCTGCGTTGCAACCTTCAGTAAGCACACCAAATGTACCTAATGCACATCCTTAAAAAAATTCTTCTTTAACAGGGGACAGCAAGTCTGCTGATGCATTTTTGCCAAAGTGCCCTCAGCGCAATGAATCTGGGGACAGAAAACAGGGTTCGTTCTCTGAGTCATGTTAATTCAAGGTTTGGAGAAGGAAAAGCAGAGATTACTTCCATTTCAAACACCTCTTTGAGGAAAAAACTTGTTTTTTATTGACAGGCACAACTTCTCCTCAGAATGTGCTATTTTAAGGAGAGGATTTGTTTCATACCAAAAACTTACTTGCAAGACAACATAGCTGGGTAGAGGCACTTTTTAGTTATTCATGGTACTTGTTGGTCTTATTTTATTCCACTTAACTAGAGGTTTTAATGGTTTTAACTTTAACCTCTCTGTGCTGAACTATTCATGTAATACTCCAGATGAAGAAATTTCTAAGTGTATGATGAAACCGCTAACTTCTTGCACTAAGTTTAGTGACAAAGCACCGCTTGCTGAGGAAACACGTTCCCTTCATTCTGCAAGCTTCGCATGCTCCCCAAAATAACTCAGTTGCTGAACTATGCTGCAAGGACTCCAATCAGTATCACACACTTTCTCTGAGAAGTTTCACAGAGAAATCCCTGAGGATGTAAAATCTTTTTCCCCAAAACCCTATATTCAGTCACACAATTGAGAAAAAGTGTAAGCAAGCAGTGCAGTGTCACTGCTCTGCCTGACATCTTTACAGCCTATCCTGGATCCTGAAATTACACTGGTCTTCCATAAATTACCTACCAAAAGCCAACTTTGAAAAACAGACTCAAGTCACAGCAATTGGTATGCAAATGACTGTTTTGGACAGTTCTTACTTGTAATTTGATACAAAATTCATTCCCAGTCTTAAAAAATGCCACGAATGCTAGTGGCCTTCCTGGCTGCCTAGGCAGGACTGCCACCCTAACAACGAATGCAGTTTTGTTCTGCTGGATATGGCATCTCACTGCAGCATTCAGTTCCCAGTTCATTTAAAGGAAGAGTAATTTCTTACTACATTTGTTTAACAAGCACCTGTTTAACAAGGATCTGTGTCTGTAGGACTACCTTAACTAAAAATAAAAACTGTTGACCCGTGGATACAGGTGCCCAAGAATAGAACATGCTATGCATGTATCTGTTAAGACACAGAATGAGAAGAAGTTGCTAAGATGGATACAGTCACACTTCTGTACCTAAACTGATCCCACAATGGGACCTTATTTGCTTGTCCAGTTGAGAGCTTTACAGCAAAGCCAATGTGGGGCAATTAGAAATTCCAAACTGATACTGCAGCTTAGAGGACCCAGAGGAAAGCCTAGATCACTGCACACCTCCCTGCTCATGCCCAGTGCCACTCATTACAGGGTCTGCAGCTCCTGACAGTTAATGGGAAGAAGGCTCCTGAGTTCTCAAGCTGCATCAAGAAATCTCCTAATGATATAACAAAAAGTCACCAGTTTACAAACATGGACTCTGGTATATGAAGTGATAAATACTAGACCCATGTGCTATTAAAGCAAATTGACAAAGTCTAACAAAGACTGTAAACAGGTAAGACACACAGCTTGTCTGAAAACAATACTTTTTTATATCAAAAATAAACAGTAAACCTCCAGAACAGAAAAACAATAACACAGCATCTCTCAAGATAGGAACTTCACTGTTTATCTCTAAAGCAGAATGCTTAGCATGTAGGATTTCTGAGAACAAAATTTAAACCCAAAAAGCCATGAACTCTTAGGAGCCATTTGTTTCTCCAGTAGAGCAGCAAAGAAAAATTAACAGCCAACAATTCTTGTAGCTACAGCATCAGCTATTTATCATCAATAAATCATCAACATTTAAAACCAAACCAATGAAAACCACAACAAATTTACCCTGTGAAGAAGGAAGAAAAGTTGTGATTGTGTAACAGCAACCTAATGAAATTTCATCACACTCATAATACTTCCCATCCATAGTTTCCTCAGTGCCTATCTTAACCATTCCCAAAATGAAAAGTTAAGGATTTTGCATATAAAGAACAATGAGGTGAGACAGAACAACTTCCTTCTTTAGAGTCTCTTTGGATTGCAACGATTTTCTAGATCACACAGCCTACAGCTACCTCCCCAGGGAGAAGGCAGACTGAACTGGCAGGATAAAGCAGAGAGGAAGCTGACCGAATGAAGGAAAACGCGCACTGATCCAGAAACTTTCAAGCTCTCTGCAGCTTGTTATTTTGGGGATTGCTATCCTTCTCCCTCTCTGCAGCAAGCTAAGAATTTGAAGGGACAATGGGCAGATCCCCTGCTTGCCAGCCCAGCCTCCTTTCCTGGCTGTGCTTCTGGCCATGTTGAATCTAGCATCACCAAGCATGAAGAAAATACCAGCTCCTGCTGTTCTCCCTCTCATTATGTGCTTGTTCTACTTTCGCAGGTGAGGTAGAAAGAAATCCAACCAGGCAAGCAAGGAGAGAGAAATACTGAACCACAAGAAAGACAAACATGGATTGAACAAAGCATACGAGAAAGAACAAAACATTACCAAAACCAATATATGGGTCAGCAGATCTGAAAGATGCCTAAAATTTTAGCAGGAGCAGCAGCAATACATATTAGAACTTACTGTTTACTCCTTTATTCTGTTTAATCTGGCTACCATACTTTTGGAAACTTCCAGCACGTGTAGCCAGACACAGTCCATCTATTAAAAACCCTGAGACTTTGCAGGTGTGGCTCAAGCGAAAAGGAGCAAACACCACTTCAGAATACTGTAACATGAAATGTGGTAAAACTCACACCATGTCTATCCTGCAGGATGCCCACATGCAATTGCAGGGCAGAGATTCTCAATTGGTCTATGCAGGGTAGCTCACGTAGCAGAAAGTCTTTAAACACAACCACACAACCTAACACAGCTTAACGTACCTCGCTGTTTACTACTACAGACATACCTTGAGTCATAACACACCTATTTTGCAACTACTAATTAACATCTTTCTACATGTGCTTTTCAGACTACCCCACGCTGTATTCAGAAGGCATTAGCCATGATGTTAAAAAGTCTGGACCTACAATACCATGTGCTTTGTAGACTGCAGTTGAGAGAACAGAAAAAGTGTTGGTCCAACAATCAATTGCCCACTGATCACTGAAAGCAGCTCTTTTCCTCCCACAGTAAATTAGGCAACTTGGTAACACGAGCTGTTCCAGCTTCCCAAGGCTACCAATGTGTGGATCACAGTAACTTAAACAACTGCTGAACCTATACACCTGTACGTCCAAGGTTTAAAAGCTCTTGATCTACAGCACTTGCTTTTTTTTAACTCTTTTTGGCATATTAATATCCTTTGTAGAGTTATGGTTTGATAAAAAGGATGTCCCAGCAGGTTACCGTGGGAATAAGGATCTACAAAATATAGTTTTTCATTAGCTCAGGGCTTGTGCGTGCATCATACTGCGTCTCTTTCTTCTCTCTCCCACAGCACCTTGTAACCAAATACCACAACTCAATGAGATGGTAAATAAGCCACAGACACATCTTAAACTTCAAAAACACAGGTGCTCCCGTAACTTTCCATCTCTTCCACTTGAACCAGAAGCTGAAAGGAACTGAAAAATGTATACACCAAAAGGAATGATAAATGTTAGAAAGGCTTCCTTTTAAAGGAATGGAGTAAAGCCTCAAAGAACAGTATTAATTAATTAATTAATTAATTGGTTTTTATTTAACAGAACTTGGACAAACTGGATATGCAGTGTAGTACTTGGCTATCAGACAGAAACGAGTGTTACAACATTTACTGCAGTAAATTCAGCTTCCTTTCTCACTTCAGACTCATTCTGTCAGCATCACACAAGACTCTCTCATCCTCCTCCCTCTCTGTTTCCCTTTCCTTTTTTTTAACCCAACATAACCCCAGCAGCACGCAGTTTGACAACCAGTAAAGCACAAATGGGGCTGTGATAGCTCTGGCTCTGCTTTGCTCCACATCCCCCACCATGCACACAAACTGCTTGATCCTTTGTGAGGTTTATGGGCCACAGCAGCAAAACCAAACAATCGTGCTTCAAGAGCTGTTCACTCAACCTCTCCCACCACTTCCAGTAACCTGGGAATAGGCTGGGAAATCCAAGATGGTAATAAAGCAGAAACCAAACTTTCTGATTGTTTCTCACACATGCCAGCTAGAACCAGACTCCCTCATCGCCTGAAGTTCTGGAATTCACATCTCGCAGTAATTCACTGCTGGTTGGGCACACTATTGTGCAAAACAATTGAGCAGCAAGGGAACGCAATATTTTGAGATGATAAGGCTTTGACAGACTTCTGTTTCAGAAGCCTCTATATAAATTTCAGAAGGCTTTTGAAACCCTAGAAAAGTGTCCTGGCCTCAGATTCCTTTTGAAATAATGTCTTGATTACCCTAGTAAGAAGGGTAACTTGTAGTGCTCCAGTTAAGCTTTAAGAAAGGCCAGTATCTTCTTGTCTACTGCTGAGCATGCTGTCCCAGCCAAGCTTACTGTGGTGGGACAGCTATCTTGAAGCTAAGATGATGACATGGCTGTCCTGATCATTGAGTTCATTAAGTTAGTCTTTCTCCAATAGGTTCATAATTTTAGGTGCACTCCTGAAATCCAGTGAATTAGGAGAAATGTGGAAGAGTCATGCCAGAAGTGTAAACCCAAGCAGTCTATGCAGCCTACAGAAAAAGCATTATACCAGTTATTACTGTTCCTTTAATTAATGTATCACAGAAAGGAGATATTTCCACGATGAGTTGCAAAAGCCAGATTTTCGTGAGTTTCTGAGTGCCTGAGCATGCTTTAAAGTTGCAGCTTTTTCTTAGCATAGAGAAGACAGGGAGTCTCGAGTTCTTTTAGATAAAGCTTTTAGTAGGTTATTCCTGAAAAATCTTCCTTAGCTTGACAGGAGGAGGTCGGTATTGCACAGAACTACCAATTCAGTGCTATGCTAATAAAAATGCTCTGAAAAAAATTCCAAGAGTTCAGGGGTAGAATGATCAGTGTACAGCAACCGCGACTTGCACAAATGCAACTGCAGCTCCATGCACCACCATGGGTGGACACTCAGTGGAGCCTTACTGAGCGGGGTGCTCTCATTTGCCCTCTTGTGCAATGGTGCTTTACCCAGCCCTTCACCTGAGATGCCAACAGTCCTCCCCCATCACCTGACAGGCTGTCCCCCTGCAATAGCTCCCTTCAGCAAGCACCATTGCTGTACCACAGCCCACAGACACAGTGCATTTGGAAGGCACTTGTACGTATTTGTAAAGAGAATGAAAGATAACTTTTTTCCCCACTAATTTCTATTCTAGTTGCACTACATTTTGAGTATGCTCAAAACCATGTTTAGTAATGTGACAGAGCTGGAAAAAATGGGCTTCAGCTAGAAGCTTCTCTAGGATTCTATGAAAAAGGGTCTGCCAGGATCCTGTAAGACAGTGTTCCTTTGCCCTCCTCTCCTGCTGCTGCTGTTCCCTCAAGGAAAACCCATGTCGTACACATCAGCCGAGGAACTGCAGGACTTGTCAATGGTGGCACCCTGGTCCTTGCAAGATGAAGCAAAAAGAGACTTCAGCCCTGACAGACCTTCAGGTGCAGCTCTATTGCTGATTCTCCATCCTCTACATTTGTGCCTGAGCTACCTGACGCAGCTTGGAGAGCAGGGCTGAAAGGTCTTCTGGGGAATGCGTGTGAGGGGAAGACAGGAAAACAGCAAGCTCCATCACGGCACGGTTCATAAACACTACAGCTCAAGAAGAATGTGGTTCTTACCCTGATGAAAATTTTTCTGTGTGGCTTGTAAGGTCATTGCTGCTTTGTTCAGTGGTGCCTGAGCATTTCTTCCAGTCCCCTGTCCTGTCTTTACGCTCACAACTACAAATTGAGGCAGCATTTATACACTGCTTTCTTTTAAAAAAGCCCTATGTATCTCACAACTTCTAAGATCTACCTGATGGAATTATCAAACTAAAGCTCATTTCATCCTTTGAGTTATTCATTAGACAGACCACCAAAAAAAGAGGGGAAAAAACCAAATCAGTAAGCTGGGATCTTCACAAAGTCCCAAAACACTTTGAAGAGTGCCTGTCAGAAAAAACAAATGTACCAAAGAAACAGACAGCCTTATGAATCAAGTAAAGAAGTAAATGAAGGGAAAACATATGAAAATTTCAACAACCATGCCAATCTGTTGCGAGCTGTACCCTTGCCAGTGAGCGGCCTCGGGGCGCTGTAGGATTCCTCAGTGCAGTGCCAAGCTCCAGCAATATTGTTATGGTTAGAGAGGAATTTCTCACAAGAGCTAACAAAGGCAGAAGGTCATAAATAAACACAGCAGGATTGCCTTGTCAGTTCTCATTATTAGCGCTGCAGGCACTTGCTTTTCTATGGGCTGCTCACAGGTTCATTTAAGTGTAAGGGCTCCTCCTCAGAATTTCACATGCTCATAAATAAAGACAACACTTCTTAAGAAAGAAAGGCACACCTAAGTTATTTTTTTTTATTACTTTTTATGCACATAGGGGCATATGTGCATAAGCTGCTTGTGCTTTCTGCAGCTGTCCTGTCCATATGCACCACATGAGCTTCCTGCGCTCACTAAAAGCTTATATGCAGCTTAACCCAGAGCCACAGCATCCTTCTATACTGGCCTCTGGTACGCCGTTCTGGCCTCTGTCAAGACTGTGGCCACAACAAATGAGGACAGCTTTCCTACTGTAATAATGGTCACCAGAATTACAACTGGGCAGGAAATGAGGCTGAACAACTAAACCGATCCTGACGCATGTTATGCAACTAGGAAAGCACAGCTGTGTGATCATTACTGCAATTATAAATGACATTTAGTGTTAACTTTCTTTTCTTACTGGATTTTGAAACACGGAGTAGACAGTACCTATAACTCCAGGGGTACAAGTGTGCAAAGAAAGGAGGGAAAAGTTCTTAAGATCAAAAGTGCTGGTCCTTCATCTTCTGTCCAAACAGCTAAGCGAAAATACCTCACTTTTCTCATACACATAATTACCTATTCTCTATTCATACCTATATGAGTGAAAAGTGAGCTGTATAAAGCTAGACACAGATTAAATACTGATTTCAAGTTGCATATATAGTGCTTTTCAGAATATTAAGCAAAATTCAGAGATCAGCAATGCCATCTCCAGAATAGTTTTAATTTCTGTTGACTCCACTGGAATAAAAACATGTGAAGATGTGAAGAAAGCTCAAAGGTCACAACCTTGGAAACACCACCATTAAATAAAAAGTAAGGCCTTATGTTGTACAGGGGACAACTGGGGATGCCTGGTAGCAAGAAGAACACCGCTCAGACAGCATTCCTCCTAACGTGACAGAGGTGGCAGAGAACATTTACTCACCTGACAAAAACCACTCCAAACACAGCTCCCTCCTGTGAACTGTACTGAACACTAATGTGCTGGTTCATGAAACAGTTGTGTCTACCTTTCTAACTGACTAAATTTTGACCAATGTTATTGTTACTATAATCCATGCTATCTCAAATTCTTTAAAGCAAATTGCATGCCTGACAAGCAAAATCCCTGGTGCCTTGTGTGCTTTCTGTAAGAAGCTGGGGAAAATCACTCTCCTTACAGCCTGCTTCCCATCCTATCTCCTCCTATCAAAGGAACTCAGGTTGTTAGTCCTGATGCGCTACAGCGGAAAAGCCATGTTCAAAGAACTGTTTCTCTCGGCTGTGCAGCCCTTCATTACACACCATTCATCATTATCAACATCAGGAGCTGTTGGATCAGCCCTTGTGAATGAAAAATCTCCCTGATTAACTTTAAGGGGCTGCCAGCTTGCCCTCTTTTGCCCCCGTTCTTAAGCAGGGTTTGCACTCTGGGCAGCAGGCCGCCAGCTCACCCCGACACAAGGACAGCAGCCTCTCCCTTCAGCCAGCTGGAACACACAGAGCCATGTTCCAAACTGCTGGCCCTATTCATCTGGCTTCTATCAGACACAACACTGAAGGTGCTGGGGAACCCACTTTCTGTCCGCACACCAGCAACGATGTGCTACTCACCTCCAGCCTGCTTGAGAGGAAAGAGCTGCAGGAAGAGGAAGGAGCTGGAGTAAAGGATAAGTCTCCAGCTGGTCAGTCTCTCTTGATCTGTAGGCAAGGTGCTGTTAGGGCACAGGACAGGCTGTAATTCCCTCTCCAAGTACAGAAATGGAGATGCTTCTCTATTTCTAGCCTTTTCTCTGTGCTCAGTTCCCCTGACTCCCCATCATCTTGATTTGGGCCTCCAGCTCCTGCACTGGCACCATCTTGGCCAGTGGCTCCTTCACCAACCCTCACTTCACCGCGTATGCTCATTTCTAGTTGTGGGGCAAGAGGCCTGCAGCACTGCTGGCTGTGGGGAGGGAGCTCAGCATGGTGGGGCCCAAGAGCCTCATCACCTGAGGAGCAGGGTGCCTGTTCTCCACTGCCAGAGTGCTCAGGGCTGTAGAGCCTCAAAAGATGTCATCCCAGCAGCAGGCAGCACGCAAACCCATCGGACACCCCACAGAAAGGGAATCTGTCTGACAAAATAAATCTCTTTTTCTTCTTACTGATAAATCATAGGTACGAGAACCCTCCAGAGAATGGATGTGTAAACTAAGGGGGGAAGGTGTGTGTGTGTGTCCCAGAATAAACTACATTCAAAGGATAAACACACG
Organism: Loriculus beryllinus; assembly: GCA_039877255.1. Taxonomy (NCBI): domain Eukaryota; kingdom Metazoa; phylum Chordata; class Aves; order Psittaciformes; family Psittacidae; genus Loriculus; species Loriculus beryllinus. Next base: position 88,838 of record JBCJKH010054658.1, on the reverse strand, counting down.
GAAATGGACATTTCTGTTCCTCCTCACCCACAGAGTAAGACGTAAGAGAACCAAACTGGGAAGACAGCCCACTTTGTGAATCAGAGGCCACTGAAGCAGGCCATCTGCGACCTAGCGCAGCTCTCCTCACATGATCTCATGGTCTGTCCCTCCGCGGCTGGAGATGGTGAACAGCTTCATGCTGACTCCTGCCATGTCTTCCTGACTTGTGCATCTCAAGTATGGGTGTTTCTGAGGCAGGACTGCCCACTCAAAGTAGCACTTACATATTTTCCCTCAGTTTTTTTCTTATCAATATTTTTAAGACATTTACCTATCAGACACATTGCAATTGATTTATCTTCCTTCCCCCCATGGCGGGGGGGGTGGAACTAGATGATCTTAAGGTCCTTTCCAACCTTAACTATTCTATGATTCTATGATCAAAGCGTATTTACGCCCATAGAAACACTCCTCTGCCACCAATTTCAAAAGGAGAGCTGGGTTTCAACCCACTCACTCAAACTTGCATTTGTGTTAATTCTTGCATCTCGCTAATTATTTCAAAAGTGGAGAAATCCTTACACAAGTCAGACTTAGACCTACTAACTGCTGAGAGCTACGAACAGTGCTAGAGCCTAGAAGGATGTTTCTAACAGGTCTCTGTGGCACTTTGAAGTCGCAGTGAAAAGACCTTCAGGTTTCAGAGACACTTTATCTTACCCCATCTTTTTTTTAGCACAAACCAATGGTTTATGTTCTTCAGTGTTTGTGGTCATATTTCAGCAGAACGATACCCACAGCTTTTCGGTATTTTTGATATCTTGGTATTTTACATAGTTACACATCTGGAGTTACATAAAACATTATAAAAATGTTTGAAGGACTTCAGCTTTCTAAATCAAATACTTTCCCATATTCAGCACTATACATTTCATTGCCATAGATACACTACTGCGGAGTTTTTCCTTCAGCAGCAGGAAACATTTATTTCGTAAAGCCTGAAAAAGGTCATTTTACATGTTTTAAGAGAGTGAAAAAATTATGCAAAGAACAGTCGAGGAAGGGGAAAAGAGCAGGAGGCATATTTCTCTTAAGAATTATGGAGGTATTTTCTTGTTACAAAATACCATTTGTTATTTTTCAATCAAAGAAAACTGCAAGGAAAGACTAAAAAGGTTGAACCAACTACTCTAAAAAAATTATGAATGTACCAAAAAAAATCACAAATAGCACATTAATGTCAGAGTGTTGGCTCCCATTGACTTCTCAGGATTTTAATTTTGCTTTTTAAAGATAGAAAAGAGGGCAGAAGCAGAGAAGGCATCATTAGACTAAATCCAGCCTGCCTAGCCTTAATTTTTTAAGCTAAAACCACTGAACTGAGTCCATGATCTATATCCGTTTGTACCTGACCACTTCAGCCATCCCTGACACTTGACCTGCTTCCAAAAAGCAAGAAGTCCAATTTAAGTTGGCGGCCCTATGGGGAAGTAATGGTTTGACCCTTGTCCCCTCCACTGCAACCGTTCCAACTCTCTAATGATTTCCCTGCAGGGTTCATTTACCAGTTCTGGGTCAAAGACCAGCTCATCCACGAAGGCAAGGGGCAGCACAAGTGCTGCGTGATGGATTTGAAAATAAGTGCATCGTAAAGGAAACCTCCATCAATTAGGGATGGCCTTTGAATTCAAAACAAAAGGAAGCAAAGTGCAAATCATAATGTCTATTCTGTTCACTTTAGCAACACAAAATACATGTGTTGAGAGACATATTCTAGCCGAGGTACAGAACCAGCAGTCATCCTAGCACAAACAGTCCCCATTCATCCTCAGAGGGGATGGCCTTTTGCTCACTTTGAGCAACTGGGACGTCAAAGGGATTCACTATTTGATTCCAGGTAAGCTTTTGATACATCTGAGTCTTCAATATTAACCACACTGTGACTCTAACCAGAAATATTAGGACCTGCTATAACAAAGAAGTAAAAGATAACCCAGATCCACTTTCACTTTTTGGAATTGTGACTTCATTTACCTTTACATGGAACATTTTCCAAGAGTTCCAAAAAGCATGAAGAAACTTCTTTATAATGTTTGAAAATCAGCACCTAAATATCACAATTTGTCAGTGAAACTTTTGTCTGCCTGTGTGCAGGAGTATGGCTCTCCATTCTTTTGCCCAATACTGAAGTGTATATATTATTTTCTAGCACCAGAAGCACATAAACATATATTTTGGCTAAACCAGGAAAGAACATAAAAATCCCCAAAACTCACTAATGTGACTTTCTAAAACAATGTATGTCTGGGAAAAAAGAAAAGAAAAAAGTGTGAGTGTTAAGACTGAGGATAGCCAAATTTAAATAGGGAGGGGAGAGAAAAAATTATAATGAAAACACTGTGACAGCCAAACTTTTTAAAGCATTTGTTCTTCATAAATACAAAATCTAAAGGCTATGTAAACCCCTCAGTACTGATCCCATCAAACTTGCTGACCACGAATTTCATGAACTACCTCCCAAAGCCTTCAGTATTGTCACCTCCGCTTTGGCAAAAGTGAGGGATGGGCAGCAACCCCTGGGATCTGATTGAACAAGATTTGCCTATGCAGTCAGGCTGGCTGAGAGCAACCTCTTGTTGCCAAGCACACCATATGTGACAGGAAAACTTTTGTTAATGAAAACCATATTGATGTACTTGTTAACGACTTGAACACCCCAGTAATTGAATTTAAACCAGTTAACTATTCACCAGGGCTTCATCAGCCCACCTTCATCTCCTTTCTCCCTGCTTTTTCTATCTGCTGTGGCTCATTTTCTTATTGCTTTTCAAATC
>JBCJKH010054658.1:69029-85570 GCA_039877255.1 Loriculus beryllinus | reverse complement strand
CAATTGGCTACCACCAAGGCGACAAAGTCTGTCTGTTCCCCAATAGGGATCTATACACCTATGTTTCTGTATGGATTTTGGTTTTTTCTATTAAAAGGGATGAAGGAAAGAGACAAAGCCCCCCAAAGCACCCAAGTCGCAGTACAAAAAGTGTTTAACACGGAAGTTTTTCAATTTCCTCATCAGCAACACTATTTGAAAGCTGAATTACTAAAAGGTTGCAATTACAGAAAGATGTTTTGCAGTAATTCTTTTAAATGCAGTAATTCTTTAATTTCTTTTCTCTTATTTTTCAACAATTACATTTAATATCCCTGTGAGTCAACACAAGGGAGCTGACAATAAAAGCCTGATGCAGCAGACCTTTCTGGAGGCCCTTAAACGAAGTGACTTCAGCTTATAATCGGGATACGCTACAACCTGTATTCAGCTACCCTCACTATGGCTCTGCTTAAGCTCAAAAGTGTGGTTTTGCATGATTTCTTCTGGGCTGGCAACATTTTGCCTTTGTAGTTGTATGTAAAGAATGGCTTATTGTAAAGAAATTACCTAAATTGTTTATTTTTACTTGAATTAAATTACTTTGTGCACCTCATTTATCTTACACAGACCACAATTTGCTATTGCCATTTATTTACACAAATTCTGCATCTGATGAACTCCTTATTGGTGAGCACCTATAAAAAATGAAGACAATTCTCTCAGAGTGGTCTTTCTTGCTTCCTAAACTCAGGTGGGAACAGAGGCCAATAGCTGTCTTTAACCTCACACTGGGTCTCAGACCACACAATAATCACACACACTGCAACAGACCTGCACAACATTCTGACAGCATCTCAATGGACGGACAACTTGTCTGTAGAGATGTGAACTTATCAAGGTTCTACTTAGTGTAGATATCCAGACAAGCAGTTGGCAGCAAGATTTCTTCTGCACTAATTACATTCTTTTCCAAAAGTTCACCCTGCCTGGGTGTCCAGGTAATTGCAATTAAGGCAGGAATCTGGTAATTAGAAATTCAAGTGCCCTGCCAAGAACAATACACTTCCTCTTAACGTGCTGCCCAAAGAACTAATTCACTTGGAAAGGACAGAAGCTGATGTGAAGTGGCAGAGTAGATGTTGATTAAGCAACAACCACAGAAATGAATTCCCCTCCCCCTAAAATCAAATTCATTATATCTCATTTAGACTCCTAGAAAGTGTTTTATTACATTTGGAACATTTAAAGTTAAGTGAGAACTCAAAATTTCAGCCCTTCAAACAGCAGCATTTGCTGCTCCCCAGCCCCAGCTCGTTTGCTTAGAACTGCCAGAACATCTTTTTCAAAGCTGAAAACATAATGCTGATCATAGTCGCCTTCAATCTCCCACCAAAATGCTACCTTTGTATCATGACTCAGCAACTACTGGTCATGGGCATTATTTGGTAAATACCAAATCACTTAATAACCTTCGAAATATGTTTAACAGAGAACAAAAAAATACATTATTTTAAAAGTATGATGCAGAGCCACTCACAATTTTGCTCTCCCACTGAACAGAAAGATACTACACTGGCCTCTGAATTCCAGATCTTCACATGGTACTGCCAGGTAGAAATGAATGTTTCTTCAGTTGGGGGCTTTTTTAACTCTCCTAATACATTTCTTTCTAACTCATGGTTGTTCTTATCAACTCAGAAGAACATCTCTGTCCCAGATATTGGGCTTAGCCTCTTACACTTTATATTACTTTTTTTCTTTCATGAAACACAAAAAGCCTTTTTCCACTGGGGATAAGAAAACTGTTACTGTGTGTATATTGTGTATGTGTGTGTGTGTGTGCACGTATTTACATGAGGTTTCTGTCCAAATAAAGCCCTTGAACCATGTGCCTGGCTTTAGACATAGCAGTTATCTATTCATCTTTATACAGCTGAATAATTTGAAATTCAAAGTTGGAGGGCTCTGTGTCAACGCTGTTTAAAATTATTGGGGGGGGTGGGGAGAGAGGGAGGGAAATGGGGTGAAGGAGGAATTCCCTTATTTCTGAATAAAAATCTCTACCAGGTCCATGTTTGTGACAGATGAGTCAAGGAATGTGCTCTCTCCAGCACCACATTCTGGTTCTCAAATAGCTTCTTCTGGATGACACTGCTACCTCTTTTAACAACCTACGCAGGCACTATCAAAAGAACTTCCGCTGCCTTGTCCCGTGTTTCACCCACTGGAGGCTTCAATAAACTCCCATCACTGGGATTGATCTATGGATCAAAAACCAGCAGAAGCATCACTCACATAATCTGGAAGGCACTTCACAAACGGAGCCTAGAGCAGCACTGCAAAATGTATATAGAGCCCTGATGGAAAACTATGAAAAGGAAAGGATGCTTTGAATTTCTCAAGATTTGTTGTTGGTTTGCTTTTATAAAGCATTATAACAGCAGTTTTGCCCCCCTCCTGCCCCCGGTGTTTTTAAGTCTAAAAAATTACTCTGTTCACCCATGACCTCAGTTTCCTATTACCTTAGTGGGTTTCCAAGATTCCTTAGATCATACCCAGACATAACTGCTAAAGGAACAAGCTGAGATCATCAAAACCTTATGACTGAAACGCTGAAAACAAAATAAAATGTACAGTTTTCACCACCCACTCCAGAAGTACATCAAGTGCACAGTAAGAAAAGCCTACGGTAAGAAATTACCTCTCATGCGGTGCAGCAGAAGCCTCAGGAACCAGTAATACAAGAAATAAAACTGCTGTTTTGATTGATACATCTGTTAAAGTTTCTTATTGCTTATTTCCAACAATGTCAGTCAAATAAGTTTTATCTTTTATCAGTAACAAAGTAAGTTATTTTTGCCCCAGAATTTAAATTGTAGATCCTTACAAGTAGAGAAATAGCACTAAGCCAAGCGACAATTGAGAACTAATATTTTCCAACTGACCTAATAATGTACTGAAAGAAAAATAACAAAGATTAACTACTATGAACTAACACTCTGCTCCTTCCTACGATTCATTTCTGCTGATCATAAGCAGGGTGTTTCTTTCAGGTATATTGGGTTTTGTTTTAAGGTAAGCTTCCCATTTATACTTATTGCAGGTTCATCTTAGGGCTCAGCAGAATATGCCAAAATTCTCTGATAGGCATCTGCATCATGATGCAGTACAGAAATTAACTCCATGGAGTCTTTGTCCACGTAACACATTTTACATGTGTTACACATTTATTTACACATATTTACATGCTATGTAAACACACACACACACACATATATCCAATACATATAATGATGACAAATCTTTTAAGTGGCAAAGCAGAGTACTGGAAAAATGGTTTGCTCTCAGCAGTATTTGCTGTTGTACCATAGTGATTTTTATTTTCCTAGGGAGGTTAAATTTTATTATTCAAGGAGTATGAAAATCCTCTAAGCTGCATGCTGATTTCATAGTTACAACATGCTGAAAGTCACTGGATGCTTTGTACACGGCATAATAGTGAAGATAGTGTTTTGCAGGGAATTTGGACTAGAAAAGACTGAAAAAAGTTAGTAGCCTTATCCCCATTGTATTTACACAAACATACACAGAAGCAGATGAACAGCTGACTGCAAACACACAGTTGGATAAGATCATTTCCCAGGGTGCTAATGCTATCTGCAAACAAGCAGGGCTGGGCCTCATTCCCTTCTAAATTGCAAGGGTCCATCACAAACCCGGGAGCTAGAAAAAACTATGGAAGGCCACAAACCACAAAACCAGCAAAGGGATTTAGGCAGAGGAAAGGTATTTGTCATGTCAGAAGCTACCGGATCCCAAGCAGACGCCAGTGCAGATCCACCCTGCTGCTTCTGTGTGCCTGCTGGAGGGACCCGCTCCCACCTGAGACCCATAGTGAGCAGGCAGCTCCTCTGCTCCTTTCCATAACCTCTTTGTCGTTGTCTGTGTCCTGCTGGACTAGAACTATGGCTTACAATGCATTAGACCAGGCTATTGCAATATCATAACCCACTGGCTCTGGCTGGATGTTGTTACATACCCCAGCAGTGTGCCAAGCATTAGCCATGCTCCGTAACACCAGCTGTCATCTGGGGTATCCCATCTCAATACGCAAAACTGCCTGGATCTCTCTTTGGGTGGGAAAATGCACTTCTTTTTACATTAAATAGTTACTACACTAGTCACGTAAAATAAACTTTCTCATACATCAACTTTAAAAATGGTTAATAAGGGATTCTTAAAAGTCAGATTTTTCTATATAATACTCCATAAAACAGTAACGTTACAGTATTTTACTGCTTCTTTCTCCAAAGATGCACAGCTTTTCTGAGAGCTGCATCCATTCAACTAATGGAAAGAAGCCAAGGTGCAACCAGAAGCACTCACGTTGCGAAATCCAAGTGGTCCTTTTACAAAAATTATATTAACCAGCACACCGCGATATAAATCGTTCCATAAAAGCAGCAAACTGCCTTATAAACTGCTCTTTCAAAAATAACCTTAGAAAAAAAAATAAGTTAACAATGGGCTGCACAACTGTAAACCAAGTTCCCAGTCCCCAAGTAAGATGATGAAAAGCACCCATAAAGAAGTTTTGGCGAATGGCAGAAAGAACAAGGTGACAATTATATTTGGGGGAGTGGTTGGGCCCTGCAGATTACTTCAGCAGCAGAGCACTGCATCCATCTCAAGCTGGCATCCAGCTCGCGAGGCAGGATATTCTAGACAAATCCATTATCATTCAATAATAATGGCTCAGCATCTTCTGGGAAAAAAACCCCCATACTGCAATGGAGAAGCAGCAACGTCCCAGCAGTTATACAGGTTTGGGGACATCAACCACACTGGAGATCAACTCCTTCATTTCATAAAGGGTCCATCACACTACAGACACCTTATTTTCCTAACAACAAACTGGAAGTCCTTCCCAAAAACCTATCCAGTCATGCCTTCATGGAACAGACCTAAATGCTTTTCTAAACCACAAAGGCTTGCGGAAATGCAAAGGACACAATGGGGAAATTACTGGTCGCCTCCATTGTTTTTCACTGGGTAATCTTTTAGAAAAGGAGATACAGTTTCTAATGACCTTCCCACCCAAAGGGTAAGAGCTTTGTCACTTGTGAGTTATTTGTATACTCTCGCTAATTGTATCTCTACACTCCTCCAATTGCTATGAATATTCATTTTATCTCACTTCTCTCTCTGTGCACTTATTAACTGTATAACACATATACTCAAGAGATTTTGCGTGTGTGTGTGTATATATATGTATATATGTGTGTGGTATTATTTATGTAAATCTATATCTGACCTATGCACACAAAACACACTATTCAGCAGTGGTAACACAGCCCTCAGAAATGAGGTTTTAAAGGTCTGAACTGCAGCAGAAATTTAAAAGGTTCCAAATCAGCAAATATCACCTCAAATAAGAACAGTTCCTTTTACAATGATTTTTTTGGGCAAGGATATGAACTCAGCAACCATTTCTTACCATTATTGTTATCATTATTTACTGAGCACTAAACCATGTTTTGTCTTACATATTTAAATTAAGAGAGTAAGCTGCCTAAAAGATCTCGTCTTGTTGTGTTTGCTTCTATCTGCTGCTACAGTTTTAAAGCACATTTCCCTTTATTTCACTTTTCCACAAGCCATAAAAAAACTCATTTCTAATTCATCCGTTCGTTCAGCTTAACCTCTCTTCTCAGCAATTAAAGCACTCTGCGCATCCCTCATCTATCACACAGCCAGCTAAATAATGCATTGCGTCCTCCGCTCATCTTTTATCATCCCAAATGACAGGTATTAGCATATCTCCCCAGTCAATTACAGTGCAGCGGAATAATCACAGCATAATTGGGCGAAAGCCACTCTAATCACCAACCCTGCAAACTCACAGAATAAAAACTGAGTGGCAGTTCAGACAGGCCTTGCTCTTGTCCATGGCTCCAGCCAACAAGCTTGGCAGGTCTCCATTTCCTTCTGCCTTTTCAAACTTGTTCTTTGGGGCTAAACTTCTCACAGGCAACTCTTTTGGTTTCCTTTAAGGAAGACCATGCACACTGATAAATATTACCCAAAGACTATTTGCTAACAAATGCAAGCCTGTAATACATCACAGCTGTTTTCTGCCCTTCAGATCATCCAGCGGGGCTCTGCTTTACAGACTAGCTTTGACAGATGGGTTTGTTGCTTGAGGTAGAAAGTTTTACATTTCATGTTAGAGCAACCAGAATTTCTTTTCCTTTAAGTATAAAGGATTTATGAGATCTAACGCAGTTAGGTATTGCTTTAGATGGTGCTACTTACTGCAGACATTAGCCTTCTGTTTTTCAGCACTAGTGAGTTGCCCACAAAGCATAATTTTTATTTGTTGTCTGTTGAATACATCTAGATTAAAATCCTACACATATATTTGAACATAAAACAAATGTTTTGTTTGTTAAACAAAGAAACACAAGTAAATTAACATCAGGTTGCTGTCTCCTGTGCTCAATCTGAGTAATTGAGAGTGCCAACAGGAATTCTCCATGGCCATTGCGCCAACTTAAGACTAACAGGCTCCTGGATGCGTGCTCTCACAGCAGCTCTCAAACCGGTGGTGCAGGATTAACCTCAGGTGAGCTACCTGCTCTAAGACATCTCTGCTTTGGGACTGAGAGCTGTGCTCCGATGGAGGAGCTACCCTCAAATGATGGTGAGACCATCCAGGCCTATGTGTGCTCCTGGGATCTGTTTATCCTACAGGGCAAGACTGCATCAGCTCCATGCAGTCTGGGATCTTCTTAATAGCAGGAAGTTTAGGGCATGAAAAATGCCCTGGGAAATGAGGATATGCATTTAAAAGAAACATTTCCTTCAGCACAGTTGAAATTTTTAAATGTACTACAAACGTGTAGGAAGTTTTCTGAAATCCAACAGCCAAATTCTCCTCTTTGAAATTGTGAGATGTACTAAACTTGTGCTGTCATCACCGCTGGTAGCAGATTCAGGTTGTGCATATTTACTAATTCAACCCAAAAGAATGGAATGCAACTGACAGAAAAAGGCAGTTAGACATACAACCAGAGTAGCAGTGTAGTGTATTCCTTCTGTTTGGTTAGGATTATGTGTAATCACAAATTTTACGCACCATAAGGTTAGACAGCACAAAATGAGGAAAATGAAGACTTTCTGGCAGAAAAGTTTAGGCAAGCTACATACCCATTCCAGCCTAAAGGGAGGGGGCTGCTTTCACCTCCTTATCCTAAGTGGCTGAGACCTTACTAACTATTTTAGCCAGAATGCATCATCATTTTAAAATAGCTTTTAATGTTTCATCTTCTTCTTAACCTCTTTGCTCCAATAACTGTTTTCACTAAACCACTTTCAAATTTCTACCCAGCGTAATTTCTTTGTCATCAACAGAGTTACCCGAGATACATTTTATCAGTGGTGATCTTTCCATCCTTGCTTCCCAAAATAGAGCCGGACAAGATATGAACTTCTTTCAAAAATTAAATTAATCTTGTATAATGTCTCATCATACAGCTCTGCGTGCCAGCACTGTTCCATACAGTGCAACTATGCAAACAATTTGGTATCGAACTGCTGCTGATGCTGCAAAGCTGAGGAGGGAAGAACAAAAGCTTGAGTATTTACAGGACAAAGACAAATACCTTCCTTACCCCACGTCTCCCATAAGACCTACGCTGCTGATCTGCACCTTCCACGCACAAGCTGCTGCAGCCACAGCACAAGTATGAAGGGAAAAGTGAGGCTCAAGGCTCTTTGACACTGGAAAAGCTGGTGGAGGATCTGTGTTTCCTTTCCCTCAAAGGAGCTGAGAGTCCACAAAGACAAGGCAATTATTCAGCTTTCCACGTCGCTTTTTTCTTCTGTGCCACTGAGCAGCTTCCCAGGGCCAAAGCCTGTCTCTTCTTCTAAGAGCCGCAGAGCAAAAGGCATACCAACTGTACCCTTCCAATTCCTTTCATCTTCATTCTCACTTTTCCTTAAAAAAATGTATAGAGTAGCTATAGAAATAATAGAGTAATTGTCACTCTTTTTAAAATCCCACTGTTTCTCTGCTGCACCACCTTCCAAGCCTGCTTACTTCATACAAATAATATATGGAGGACTCTTTCCAGATTCCAACTTATTACCCCTTATAATGTCAGCCACTGTACTCTCAACAGATTCACTGAAAATTATGTGACTTGGGGAGAAGCCAATCAACGGGGAAAAAAAAAAAAAGAAGCCATTAAAAATTGGCTTTAAATCTTGGCTTTGAACCGAAAGAAAGACTTAGGGAAAAAAACTGGGGTTTTTTTCAATTTCCATCCTGCAATTGCTGATTTCACTCCTCCTGGTCTGTATAAATCCCAGCAAAGTGAACGAAGGCCAGGCAGCTAGGTCATAACAGGTTATGTTGAAAAAACCACTAAGTTAGATGCTGTTACAGGAACCTTTATAAAGCCCTGCAGACATTGCTTTTCTTTCTGCAGTGTATTTACTGCTCATAAAAGTGTTCAATAGCTATTGAGGTTTCTTCATTTCTGCAATATAAGGGAAGAACAGCGTCACTGAACAAGCCTTGCCAACACTGCCCTTCACATCACCCTGCACTAAGAAATGCATCTGCTCTGCTTTTGTTCTTCCTTTTTATCTTCCTGTTCTCCTGAACACCAACATCCAGCTTTATGAAATTAAAAACTTCTCTGCGAAGAAGCAGGCTAAGACCAAATCCAATTTTGCAGAAGTAAGCAAGTCTCCCTAAATTCTTAATGGATATATATCCGGCAAAGGCAAAAAGCCAAGGATTTGGCAGCCTGTGACAGAAAGCCTTCCCAGGAAGTCTTCTCTTCCCAGGAACTGATGAGGTATTTTGAGGTGCAAGTAGCCTTGTTAATTTGCTTCATGTTACAGGGATGAAGGGCTTTTTACAGCCCCATTTTAACAGACCTTTCTGGGTCTGGTTAGTGCTGTTCTACCTGTCTACCTTGCTGCTCTGCTGCTTTTACAGAAAAATCATGGTAAGAGAAAGTAAACTTGTATTCAGATTCTCCAACAAACTGAATCCATGTTTTAAACCACAGACAGGGATTGGCTGGACTACTATAGTATACCTCCATGTTATAAGGGTGGTAGCTTCTGGTAAGTAGCTAAGGGTAGTTAAAACCTTCTGCAATAACATCTGTCTCTTGGTAGGCACCTAATCTAAAGAATGCAGAGATGATCCTTTAAATCACATAACTCAAATCCTACAACGTCACGTTATACTGTGACCAATCTCAGCTGATCCAAGGAAGCAAATAAAAAAAACAGGCTCATCACACAGTATCATCAAAATCTTAGGCTAAGTTCTGCGTATTACCTACCTGATGGCACATCCAGACACATACTGTAGTTTGTAATTTTGAGGAAAGGGTAATTAATCTAATAACAACCTCCAAAATCACATGCAAATAAGCAATTCCCATAGGGAATATGAAAGACTCTGCTAACAGCAGCTGATAAGACAAGGTCCCAGAACTTCAAATGGACGGGGAATATGCTACACAATCTTCTTCACCAACATCTAGAACAACAAACAGCTTAAATAGAAATTTCTAAATTTCCATTATTCGGAACAACTAAATTCTGGAAACAACATTTTCTCTCTTTCATGACCACAATTCCGTAAGCAACAAATGGATCAAATTCCACCAAGATTTCCTAGAGACACAGTATTTTAATGCCTTCAACCTGCATGCAAATTTCTATCCAGCAAAGGAAATCCTGTGTTGATCCTTAGAAAGTGCAAATGTGACATGCTGCAGCTGCCTTGCACATTATGAGACACATTCTCATACTCTTGGACAATGCCTGTCTGCCAAATGATAAAAATAGAGAGACGTAAACTATACAACATCGTAGTCAGAGAAAAAAAAGCATGTGGGGAGGAGGGAAAGCATGAGTCTATCACCAACCTCAGCTCTACAGCGATGACGGAGAATTCTGTAAATTAGTCTTTGAACATTACTCTGCTGGTAGTGGACATTACCATGGTGTTTGAATGCAAAAGAACGGTTGGCAGAAAAGGTACGTAAGATAAGTCCAAGAACTGATGAGAAGATGTATTCTCTGGAGTAAGTGGTAGTAGGAAACCATAACCTACTACTCAAACTACAACTTCAAGACTACTGAAAGTATGAAGATTCGTAAAGGTTAGTCACACAACAATTCTCTCCTGGATGCAAATTCTTCATGTCCTCAGACAGTCCTAGAGAAACCGACAGAAAATACAGTCCCCCTTCCTTCCTGACTGCACTGACTTATTTTGTAACAAGTTAGGCAGCAGTATCCCTTTATCACTGAACTTTTATCACCATTTACTTGGAAGCCAGGTTCGCATTTGTTTTGTAGAACTTACGGAATGTTAAAATCCTGACACTTTTATTAAAATACCTTTATTCCAACAGATCTCACAGCCTGAACACTTATTTATCTTTTTCAATAATGCTCTAATAGCGTAATAATTATGACCTATGTTCAATTGACTTGACGACTAATGAGCCTTCTGTAACCCAAGTTAAAATCCCATAAGCTTTGATAAATTGCACAGATGTAACATCACAGCAACACTCAGTCACTATTTTTCCAGACTGAAAAAGAAGCACTGAGACAAAGCTGGGAGAATAAATGTCTTCTCATGTCTTCTCTAGAATGTTGTTTTCCCATTTCCTTCTTCCTTCTTTCTTGAGGATAGGAGTAGAGCAGGAAAAATATGCATTATGTTCCAGCCCCCAAATCCTCAAATCTGGCAGGAAGGTTAGAAACAACGGGAGCCTCTTTTAATTCAGCAGATTTCCTACACTAGCTGGATTCTACCATTAACAGAAACGATGCCTTATTTTTTCCATAGATCTTTCAGCACAACCACACCTATGACATGGGGATACAAGTGTCGCCAAAGTAACATCATTTTCCATCCAAGAGAAAATACAGTTGTTCTGAGTTCTTATTCAAGAGCGTAACACTCTGCATTTTAGTTACTGCTTGGAAGACTGTAACTAAAACATTCATGGTCTCAGAAATGGGATTACAGCTCCCTTTATCACATGAATTACTCTAAATATATGGAAAGCAATCAGTTCTACTCACAACTATTCGCGTTTCTTTGCTATATGTACATGAACGGAAGCAGGCACATGTGCTTATTTAATTTCTTAGTTTATGTACAATATCAAGGAAATGACATAATCTTTGGTTATCTACAACTTTCAAAATCCATCTTATTAAATAACTTACATCATCTTAAAGACAGGTTAGCGAAAATTCCATGGTTTTCTTCCAGAAACAGTGTTAAAGAAATGAGACAAATTCATAAAGTAACTGAATTCAGAAAGTGGTCACAGAGAGGGCTCCCTCTAAATGGAATTATTAAAACCAGCTTCTGACTCTCTCTCCTGAAAAATATTCCAAAACCTGGATATTGCCTGAATAGTATTTTGGAATTAGACACCTGCTCAATACCATCAGCTAGCTCAGAATTCCTTGCAGAATAGTTCCAGGTACTAACAAGTATTTTTTAGTCAGGGATTGATGATATACTACTACAGAACAAAAATGCTAACTTAGATGCCCTTTAAAACAGCTTCTGTTTTAAAATACTGCTTTCTTCCTGATTTGAAAGATCACATGGGTGTAAGAATAGAAACCAATTTAATAACAATTAATAGTGGTTTTTTTCAATAATTTTGATAACAATTCCTTGATGGCAATTTACTAGAGAAACATACATAAAAAACACTATAAAACACTCTGAAGCACTACATTCTGATTCTGAATACATTTCAAATTCCAAACTAACTTTCAAAATTCCCTCTAAAAAACTCTTTCTACTGCTGCACAATGACTGGAAAATGGGAGCTTTGGGACAGAGAGATGCACATCGAGTTTGCATAGCCCTTTTGAAACTCTGAAGAGTGGCACCGGCAACAGTCTTCCTAAATTTGTTACACTCTTACAGCTCAGCACTGACACATAAGCAACAAGCAGAGCTGTGGGCAACCTACAGTGACAATCTCAGGGTTACTTTATTTTCACTGAAGAGTTCCCTATTTTTGCTATCCATACTGCTGATATGCACACAGCTGACCCAAGGTACCGGAAATCTTTGATTTTGTTACTTCCAGTTGAGCACGCACAGCTCTAAAAATAACTTGGTCAGAACAAGATGTAAAAAAATTAGCAGGATCTTCTCAATGAAAACATGAAAATTCAGAGTGTATGTATAAAGAAGTCCGAAAATTGACAGAAACCCTATTTAGCTTTTCCACATGTACTTCCTAGCACAAACTTCACTGTACAGTGGGCAGCTGTGACTTTGAAATATTAACAGGTAAGACTGCATTCAAACCTTATTTCCTGTTACTTGGAGGTGCTTCTTGCTTTTGTTTTCTTTTTTTGTCTTTGGCTATTAAACCGATTAGCATGGATGTCAGAATGGTCATATTCACTTTTACTGAACATGTTTCCAGAGAAACAAACCCACTCTCTTCTAGACCAAGTGCCATATACAAGTGTACATATGCAAATACATACACTTCAATCTACTGACTAGCATTCGGTAAATTTATATAGTTGAGTGGCTCACTCCAACTCTGCACTGTGAGGTTGCATGCCCAGAATGCAGTGAGATTGCTGGCATTTTGAAAATTAAATTTAGAAAAACATATTACTTCACAATTCTGTCCTCTAAGTTACTAAAATGTTTAGGTGTAAAATATTCTGTATTTAGATAAGGGGATAAATCAAAGATCAAGACAATGAACTTCCTTCCATTCGACAGCAGCCCTTCTCTGCAACTTTCATCTCCTTATCAAAACACGGAGAAGAGATGAGCCTTGAGGGAAGCAAGCCCTGTCTGAGTCTCTGAAGTATGCAAGGAGACCATGGTACAGTGATCGTACGTATCTGAGCATAGCAAATACCGTCTTTCAGTCCTAAATTAGAACATGCTGAACTCAAATAACTTTGCAGAACAAAATTGGAAGTACAAGACTAAAATAAGAGGAGACAATTTTAACCTGGAGAAAGATCTGGAAATCAGTCTAGACCTCATAGTCTTTTTTTTTTTTTCCTTTTACCTTAAAGATGTCCCTGAGGAAAAACCAGAAGGCCTATCCTTTTCCTCTACAGCGATCATCTGGGCCTCACCAAAAGTTCAGTTCAGATTTTGCACACTGCAGCCCCCAGTTCTGGTGAGACTTGAGGCTCCACATAACTCCGCATCTGAAAAAGCCCTCTAATTGAGGGCTGTTGACATATTTGAGGTTAAGCAGGAGCATACTGCCTGCCCAGTGTGGCACCCTGGCCTTGAGAGAACTGTGGCACCCAGCCCACAGAGTGCAGGCTGTGCTTGAAGAAGCCAGCACTCCCCCAGGGGTAAGGTTAGCGCTGCAGTTTATCACATAGTAATTTACATTCTGATAGCGTGAAGGTAAAGCACCCAAGATGCTGGCCAACGCCACGGAGCAACAGGCATCCCTGGTATGGTTGGTTTTCATGCGCGTGCACATTTGGGATTTGAAATTTATATTTTATCAGATTTAGCAGAAAGACAGCCTTTGCCAGAACGCGATGGAAGGGTATGTATGGAATGCAACCTCTAAATTACGTTGTCTGTCAGAGTTTAAAGTATAATTACTTTACGTCACGGTAAAATACCATGAACTAATCTCCAAATCTTAGTGAGCAATGTTTTTTCATAAAGCCTATATTCGTAGTAAAGATCAACAAAAAGAAACTGCAGTAGAGAAAAAAAACCCAAAACAAATAACAGGTGATACCATATAAACTGTTCACAATTACCTGCAATTATTTCACAAGATAATATAATATTTTAGGAATTCCTGCAAGAAATAACATATTACATATTTTTGAAACATTTCTCTTCTGATCTGAAGATTTAATTCTGCCTGCTAGTCTGAAGGAAGTAAATCGCAGCTAGTGAAAGGAAACCTTGCTGGGCCTTACTGGGGTTTAGTGATGAGGGATTAAAAAATACAAACCACTCTTAACCTGCCTCCATTTTAAGGCAAAATAAACAGCATTTAACTCCACAACTGCAGAATAGACATTGTTTTCTTTTTGCCTTTTAACAGGTTTTCTTTGTTCAACTAAGACCATTTATATCTGATGGGATACAGTTGTAGTACATTATCCATGCACAGCACAGGGAGTGCTACACTCACATCTAGATCATCTGCAGCCCTTCCCAAACTCTTCTGCCCTGAACACAACAAACCCAAGATCAGGGACACTAATTGCACCTGCAATCACAGTTGTCCAATGGCCCCAAAGGCCTGATCATATGCTGTGGAAGAGCCTTTTCTGGCTGCAATTTACAGGAATCATGAATGTTGCCTGCCTGGCACCCAGTCACCAGCACCTCCCATACAAGTCTGTAAATACTCTTTGTGATTAGGGGGGCTAAGAGACTGGAATTCAGCATTTGAAAGGGTGTATTACAAGTTACACTGTAAAATATGAAGAAGGTACAATATAGCCTCAGGTCTGCAGCTACTGTTGGAAGTCACTGCCTGTTCAACTGCAGCTGCTTTGCTGTAAAACATCCGAAGATGTTTTAGAAAGCAGAAAAGAAAGAACTGCTACATTGTTTTTATTTTATATATATATATATATATATATATATACATATGTATATATATATACACAAATTTGGGACGAGATGGAATTTGAATTAAGGGTATCTTAATAATTAAAAAAAAAATTCCTCAATAAGAGACAATTTGTACACCAGAAGACGCCAGTGGATGACCATGTGCAGCGCTAAGCTTGTCCAAAGTGTGTAGGGGCCCCATTAGCACCTGGCTGACAGGAGGGAAAGAGGATGGCTGGAAGTGAGCTGAAAATCCAGAGGAACTCTTTGCAGACATTACAGATTTAGTTCACACGTATGATACAAACCAGCCTCTAAAAAAAACAGACCTGCAATTATCCCCGCTTTTAAACCATGCAAAACCCAAAGAGAAAAAAACCCCAATCAACTAAACCAATATATAAGAAATAAAATTATGTATTTAAATACACATGTTTGTGTATTTTACATTTCTCTGTGTATAAAAATACCCTTTTGAGTATTTTAATACAAGCGAGCCTAGACTGATTTAAATTAATCTCTGAACATACTGGAGAGCCAGCACAGTAATTAACTGTGTTATTTATTAATTATTATAACCATACCAACTGTCCTTTCTCTTCATCTTTCCAATAAAAACAATTCATCTCTAATCCACTACAGCTGCAGAAACTTCCATGAAACGTTAGATGAGGTAATAAAATAGCTCCAGTTTTAGGTCTGCAGGATCTATTTCTGGCCTTCAATCATTTGTATCAGATTATAATCTCCAGTGAAGAGTCTGATGTTATTTCAACAATCCAATACCTCATTGGCACATGCAAGCACACGGAAAGATTCTTTTAAATTACACAGCAATACAGTCTGAATAGGAGATCGGTCACTGAACGAGCTAAATCTGCATGAAGGAGGAAGATTGAAAGAGCAGGGGTCGAGGAGGGAATTTCGTGAGCAGTATCAGAAAAATGAAAATAGAACTGAAAATGAAGGAAGGATCATAAAAACGTTCCTCAGTTGAAATGTTTTTTTCCAATATCTGCTGGCAGTTTCCTTTCATCTATGCAACTAGTTCCCTCTGTTATTCTACTGCAGTCAATAACTTTAGTGGGCATAAAATGGAGAATTTCTAATGGTTTGCATCAACACAGGACATAAACCCCAACTGAAATGTATTTCCATGTGCTACATTCAGCACTGATTATCGTAATCCGATTGCTTTTACAGCATACTTTGACAATTGAGGTTGTAGGGAATATAGACCAAAAAGGAAGGTAGAAATATATTGACTCAGATTACTGCTTACTGAATTTTGTTCTGGTTTGCTTGTATATTGTTAAATCCTTTTTGTGCTTCACAGGAACATACACATTTTGAAGACAGTTAGTCATAACAGGTTCTTTACTTTGTTTTTGGTTCAAAATGCCTGTAATTTGCACACCCTGACACCTGCCGATTTCATGCCCTGCCTTTTCCTGTCAAAGCCCCTTCTCGGCTCTCCACACAAGGAAATCTCATTTATCAAAATTCTGTTAGCGTAAGGGGAAGGGCTATGCTGAGCTGAGCCATGGCCTTCATTAAACATGCAGAACATAAACTGCTGACACTAAGCACAGTCAACTTGCAGCACAGCTAAGGAGGGGAAAAAAAGAGGAAAAAAAGAGCAGTGACAGAAGGAATGGTGCTATGGTGAGATGGGAATAAAAGCCACAGTTTTGCAAAGCATTTAAGTCATAATGGAGTCAGTGAGATTTAATCACAGACCTGAAGTTAAGCATATGCTTAACTTTGCCAAACAGAAATAGATCACTAAATTATGAATGGAAAAATCTATTTCTGTTCCCAGGAACATGGACACTTTGTTCTCCAGACCATTCCCTCAGGGAATGAAAAAAGGGGGGGGGGGGGGGGGGGGAAAAAAGGAAACAAA
>JBCJKH010054658.1:56943-68929 GCA_039877255.1 Loriculus beryllinus | reverse complement strand
CCCCCCCCCCCCCCCCCCCCCCCCCCCCCCCCCCCCCCCCCCCCCCCCCCCCCCCCCCCCCCCCCCCCCCAAAAAATAACAAAATTAGAGAAAACAATCCCTTCTTCAACTCAAAATACGGGTCCAGATAAAGGAACTATATGCTATGTTTAGCATAACATGACTAAAAAAAGGTTGGTATCCATCATTTAGGTTCCAGAAGAGAGAAAAGATTAACTGCCATTGTGGTCACTAATTTCATCAGGGTACCAAAAGTGGGTGGCTCTCAACAGGAGGAAGGGAAAATTTGTGTATTTGGAAGAGGCAAGCACAAAAACAAATGCCCTGAACACTGACATTAGGGCTGAGGGGGAACAAAGCAGCTTTCAAAATTTCCACTTCAGTTACTGTTGCTGGTATTTTTTTCTCCTTTAATTCTCCAAGATAGCTGTGTAATGCTGCCTACAATAGAAACTTGAATTTAATAGGCACGAAGCAGAAGGTGTGTAGCATTTTCCTCTGATCACAAGGAACAAGCACTTAGCTGTGAGAGATCCACAATGAGTCACTGCAGGGAGGAATCAAATGCATCACAGGTACATGCAAGCCTTTTTTATTAGTATAGTACCAACTGAAAACACATTATAACTTACAGCCTAAAAAAAAATCAATTTTAAACCTCCTAGTCTTATAAAAATATATAATATACCAATCATATCTGCCTGCACTTACACAGTTCAAATGGAGGCTAAGCAAATGCAAGAGTGGTGGGAATTCAACATTTCCTCTGTAAGCTTTTTCTTTGGTATTTGTAAATAAGCAAAGATAATCATTCCAAGTTGAAACTATCTCAATGCAAAAATGAGTGACTTTCCATCAAGTTTCAAACAGCAGCTAAAAGCTTTTTTAATATTAATTATCTGGAAAATAATACCATATGAACATTTTCTGATACTTTGACACCTCTTAAAATACTTCTTCAAAATTAATCTGGAATTAAAAGTAGTGTGAAACTAATGACTGGATTCTGCTACTCTTTACCATACTGAATTTCATCATATTCCAGAAAGAACTTAGCTCTGGTCAACTAACTCCTGGCTATCTATGGCTTCCCATCCATCTGCCAGGGTGCTGCGTACATGTAGCTTAGGTAGGAGACAGCAGGAAGTAGACATACACTGATAGCAATGGGGCATGCACATTGATCATTTCCCAGAAGTAATTCCTGTAGGGTTTTTTTTTTTAACAAATGTTGTATACATTTAACAGAAATCAATAGCTGCTTTCATAGTGAAAAACTGGTGTTTTTCTTAACGCTACCTGTAAGAACAGGATGGTCCAATTCTTCAATCTTTTCTTTGGATTTGTGAACAGTGCATTATTATCAGCTTTTTCAGCTTTGTCCTGGTCAACAAGATGCTGCAGCCTGCCATATAAAGCTGCACACCACATGGCACCATTCAACAGTATATCTAGGTTAGCTTGCATTTTTAATGTGCTCCATTAGCTTCCCCTTGCTCACTGTATCAAGTCTGAACTTCGCCTCACTTTCAGACCCCTGTATAACTAAGCCAGACAACGCACAGGATCCTAAGAGTATCATGCCCATATTAAACATTTGCTCTACCGAAGACACCAGTTCAAATCCTAATTACTTTCCTTAATTTCACGCCATTTCCAAGCCCAGCATCCCCAAATTTCTCTTTCAAGACCCTTTTCTGCAACACTACTGGTTAAAAAAATAAATAAATAAATAATTAAAAAAAGCTTGCTTAAAAACCCCCAAACCAAACCAAGCAAGCTTCAGCTAATAAAGTTCCTTCCCTGAGTACTATATGGGGCAGCTTAACAACTCTGACCTCAGCAGCATCCTGCACACACCATAGCTAAAAACCTACAAGTTAATAAGCATATAAACAGCCATACCTACATTACTGTAAAGGTTTTGCACACAATCATATGTGCTATAATGATATTTAGATGTGACAAAAGCCAGTTCCACATGATTCACTTCAATGCTTCTTTTCATAAACAGCAGCTAACACATTTCTCAAAATACATTTATTAATTTTTAAATTAGCATGCATTCTAACTGCCCTTCCCACAGTGTTTCTAAGGCGGACACCACTCCACTGGAGCAAGGACTCCCTTGCACAAGGGCTGAAGTTATAAAACCACTCTAGATATAGATTATATTTACGAGGTAATCCGTACATCGGTTCTGACACAAGGAATAACACTGTGATGAAGTTTCACAGGAGGCTCAGGGAGATTCAAATAGATCTTGATAAAGGGAGGGGGAGGAATCTGCCAGTGGAATGAAAACAGACAGACACATTAAATTGAACAGTACGAATGATGCTTATTTTGCTTAAGATTAAAATGTTAAGGCAAATTTTACTAGAGAGACTATAAATCCGTCTGCTTTCTATTTCAGGTAGTAGCAAGGATTTAGTAATAAAATCATAAAACACATAATGATTGCTACATTAGAAATATATCACAATAGTTTACGTGTGTATAATATTAAACAATTTAAAGCCTTGCGACAGTAGGAGAATCATGGTGAAACCATCTGTAATCTTGATCTTCCAGTATTAGAAAATATTAAGATCCATTCACAAAGAAAATCAAAGAAAGGATCTTGAAAAACAAGATTTCCCAGTGTCCTTCTAATATAATAAAATTATCCATCGAAATCCCAATTCACTAGAAAACCCTGTCACACAAGAAATTCTTAAAAACTGAACAATGGAATAATTGAAGCATCAAAGTTACAAAATGATGTTTTCTGTAAAAGAAATGTATGTTCAGTAAAAAGCCCGAGATTCTGTATTACTGTCATTGTTTTTCCTTCTTTGGAATCTGCCACATGTCAACAGCCCTTTTTCCAGCAAAGCACAGATCAGAAGGATGATGCACACCTGACCCCTGTCTCAGAGAAAAAGGGGGGAAACAAAAACTTAAATCGTATCTGTCTTCCCAACAACTTTCTCACGTTCCTCTTTGCAATTCTTATTCTTCAATCCTGGCACTAGTTTTAACGAGCCGACTATGCAATCAAGGGAAACAGCCACATAGCAGAAATCTGAATCTTTTTCTATACATGTATTTCATGCTGTTAAAAAAGAATGCCGTTCAAAAAAAAAAAAAAAACCCAAAAAACCAAAGAAATGAACAGTAGTTTTTTAAAAATGTAAATATTTGTGGTTTCTTTCTTGTTGTTTTTTAAGTCACAATATCAATGGGAACACACTTCCTGTAGCAAGGTGGGGCTGGTTGCTGGAGGGAGCAGTTCTGGTCCCACCAGTTGTGCAATCAGGTAGAATTTACAGAAGAAAAAGAAATCTGGTCTAACCTGCTCTCCTAATCAAGAAGGAACAGCAAACTATTTGCAAATATTCTGTCCTGCCCTCTTCCCACTCCCAAACAAAGAGACCACCTGCCTCAACATTTATTTAAAACCTGCAGGTATTTACAAGCAAACATTGTGTTCCAATTGCTAGATCACTTCTTAGTAGACCTGATACTCCCTCAATGTTCAAACCAGCAGTATAAATCAGAGGCCACAAAGAACTGTAAAGGACCTACTGCTTCAGGCAAGCATCACCCTGGTTACATGTTAAGAGTTGAAGGAGAGAGAACACTAAACCAGATGCTGGCAGTCAGCTCGGGCACACCAGGGTCAGGCAGCCCAAATGAACCCACCAGTTAAAAATGCAGTTACAGAAGGAAAGCTGAGAAAGTGCCTTTTTTTTTCCTTTTTTCTTTTTTTGTGGTAACTGCTATCACCACATCTTAGTTACTGGTGTGAAGTGGTGAGTTGTGGGTTTAGTCAAACCCTGAAGGTGATGCATGTTCCCACCATAAAAGCATCAAACTTTGTACTCGTCTGGCATTTCTAAGGAGCTTGGAAAGGGCAAACCACACTACAGATCATCTCTTCCAAAACGCAAGAGAGGGAAGTATGGACTGCTACGGCTGCTGCCACAAAAGCTGGACAATTTGAGGTTGTAGCAGCCAATTTCAAAAAAGTGGCAACCTAAATTGGCACAGAACTGGCCAAAGAGGGACACTACTCATGAATCAGAAATGCAAACCCAGTTGCCAAGCCTTCTTACTTACAGAAATCACTTGAGGAAATACTTAATAGTTGCCATGAACTACATACACATCTGTTTCTGAAAACTGCACACTGATTTCTGCCCCCTCGTGCCCTCAGAAATGCTGTGAAAGCTTTAAACTCATCTGAAAACCCAAAGTGTGGCCCTATCAACACCTTAATAACATAAACTGCGCAGTACTGGAGATGAAGGCTGTGCATCATGTTTATGTATGGCCAAAAGTAGAGATGATGCTAGAGAAAAGCTAGCAAGTTACATTTTTTTAGCACTAATCCACAGGTGCTGGGCAAAACACAGGACAGTGATATTCAAAGGTGCTAAGGAAGGCTGATGTTCACCAGCTGAGCTCACACCAGCTTGCCACAGAGGCTCAGGAGCTTTGTAAAGCAAATGTTATTACACACTCATGTACCTAAATCTAACCCTGTGGCCATCAGTATTTATTCCACCAGCATCTGAGATGCTTCATGCTAACAAGGAGCATCTGATACATTGGGTCACTGGCAGAAGAAGAAACAAGGGAATGTCCAATAAAGACTGACACACTGTACCCTCAACAGGGACACGGCCACATGAGACAGCTCCTTCCTAAAGCCTTGCCTGGTCTTGTCTTTCCTCACATCTGGGGGTTCTTGGCTAGCATACAACCCTTCTTCCTATTCTGTGTATCATTTTGTCTTTCCTTCTTCATGCAAGATTGTTTCAAAATTGTCCAGATCCACCTCCACTGCACAAGGAGGCATCAGAAACTAAGAAGCTCTCACTTTTTTCCATCCCCCCAGGAAACTTTAAAATCCTCTCTTCCATGAGAAGAAGGAGTGTGCTGTGAGGAGTGGGGCATCACAACAGGCAAGTGCTGTTTGGAGTGGATTTCGACGGGGTACTGCACTCTTGTACTGACTTCACCCTACCTCCTAAAGGTGGTTAGATACACTCCTGTACAGCCCACAGTACTCAGGACAAAGCTGGGCCACAGTGGGGACTGCACAACGGATGGAGAGGAGCTTTATTTATTGAGACAAAATTCATCAGCTATTAAGAACTATTGATTATGCAGATGGAATTTCTAAAAAACTGTCACAATTGCTTGCTTTTGCATGTTCCTGAATTTTCCCAAACAGCATCCCAGTGATATGCAAAGGTCTAGGCAGAAATATGTTCAAGTTGTTGCTATTTAACATAACTACTTCAAAACACTGACACAGCTCTAAGGGGTCCCTAAGAATACTGTTTCCTGCTACAACACCATTCTCTACTCTTAGAAAACAGTCAGTGCAGAGGGCATTCATAAGACTTCAGCAATCTTAAAACACAGCTTTAAAAATGACTCAGTAAAAGAAGGTTGGGAAATTCTGAACACCTCAGGTGAAACAACTCCACAAAGAAAACAACAACATAACTGGGGAAACATGCAATCCTAATTCTGCTCTGAGCAACAAAACAGGAGTCACTGGAGGCTAATATGAATATCTATTTCTTCTAGGCTGAAACAAATCCAAAATCTTATTTACAACCCCCAGATTCCTACCTAAGTCAACAGCGCAGAGACAGATGTAAATGAGGGCTCATTTCTCTGTATTTTCCCATATACTAAGCACACACATAGACACTCCAAGTGTCAACATATCAAGACAGAGATAATTCAGACACTTGAAAACATCCTCTTCTGAAAAGGATTAATTGGCTTTAAAACAATTTAATTTGGCTTTGAAGATGCAACTTTTATTAGAAACCACCAGATGGCAGAAGCAGAGGCTGCTTAGAGTCTTCAACAAAAGAAAGCTGGCTTAAACAAGGCCAGCGGTAAAAGAAAACAATTTTTAATGCCTACTTTTTTTCTCCTTCAATGGCTTCTTTTCTCCTTCTTTCCAAGAAGTAAGTACTGTTTTGTTGCAATCAAGCTAATACAAATAAAAATAGTGATAATAAAATTAAAGGAAAAAATCTCTTGAGAACACGCTTTCTTAATTTTCTCAAATGGCATCTCAATCTCCTATATCAAGGCTTCCACGTTACGGATATGGCTAGAACAACAGTTTTCTTCTAGATTTGCACAGTCGTAATCCTCAGTCAGTCATGTATTCTCTTCAGTGTTCCATGCTTCAAACCAGGAAGCTGGCACATAGCTACCTTGTGCAGCTGAATTTCCCCTCAGGATTTGAACTTCTGTTATCTGGACTGTGAAAGTAAGTGAGCTATGGAAGATGCACCTTGATGTGCTGAGTCGTGCAATAAAGCAACATTTGCAAGGTGGAGGAAAGCCAGAAACAAACCACACAAGCCCACACACAAAAAAAACCCCAAAACCCCAAAACCAACCCCACCCACAATCAAAAAATCAAATGAAATGAACAAAATACCCAACCCCAACTTAATAAACTCAAGTAGTAGTAGCATGTTTGGGAGGTAAAAAAAGGTACTTTAGGTCTTAAGTACATTTGAGTCTCAAAATGATGTATCCTGCATCAGAGAAAGAGCATTAAAAGAATGCATCCCAGCAGCACATACTTAGAAAGACTAAGGAGTGGATTCTTTCAACAACTTCCAGAGTTACTGAATTACGGAGACAAGGTCATCACTTTATGCCGTGACACAAAATACGTCTGGTTCCACGAACAATGCTGAACGCTCCACCACGCAGATCACAGCCACAGCAGAAATGCCACCCCTGCTGCATTTCTCTAATAGCGCTGTGTCTCCATTATGCTGATTTCTCAATCAAAGAGAAAGCTTTTCTCCTGTATTTTTCTTCTGCAAAGGAAACATAAAATCACTCCTACAGTGAATATACCCATCGGGAATGATTCTTTTCTCAACCCAAGCAGCACAGTCCCAGAAACGAACAGGTGAGGCTTGCTCTTAGTTCAAGGCAGCGTGAGATGCAGTTGTGTAGTTAATTCTGCCTCTGCACATTAGCAAACATGCTGCTTGCAAAATATGAAAGGCTTTCTTCCCTGCCCCGTTTTTAAATGACACCTGCAAATCACTAATTCAGTTGCCATTCATTTCCATATGTCAAATTACAATCTTAACTTGTGCAAAGCAACATAATAGTAATGATTAAGCCAATTACATCACAACACAGCTTAAAACGACACACAATGGAAGGATTAAAGCTCACTACCAAATAAGAGAGTCCTGTTCTTGGTGGAGCTCCCCCACTGTGGGAACATAAGTGTCTCTTTTCCTGTTGCACAAAGTTGTGAGCCTTCTGACATGTAGCTGCTGGACTGCCATTAACAAACTTATTTATATTAATGCTGCACTAAGCTGGGATCACTGCATCTCGGCATTAGCTGCGGTAGGCGGGCTCTGCAGCCGTCTCTGCAAACAGAGCTTCTGGCACTTTACAGGTCCGCAGACAGGTTGAGACACGTGGACGAGGTGATCTCACCCTGCTTAACTGAATGAAGCCTCCTCTACCCTACGTTATTTGGGTCAGGTAGATGCTGACAGTAAAAGCCTTAGGAAAGGGGAAGGAAAGGAGAAAGAGTAAACCAAGCACAAATATTTAAAAAGCCAAGCAACTTGTTCTCTAGATAGGGCCAAACACCATTTGTAGTCTGTATGGAGTACGTGCTCCCGCATTTGACACTGTAACTCCAAATGATGCCAATATGTGGTTCTTACAACAATAAAATGTGGGTTAAATCTTTATATAATAACCAACCTTTCAAACTAAGATTTTCATTCTACCTCAGGGATTAAAATGTTCTTATGGAAACTGAGCATCTGAATCTCTGAAGGAGGATTTAAAAATCCTCAAGATGCTGTTATTTTTATTTTTTCATTGCTTTCATGTTTAAATCAGCCTAATTCAAAATGGTTAAACCTTTTATTTCTGCTCTGTGCACCTTAGTCTTTTTTCCTTTTTTCACATCTTTGTATCCCTCCTAATTTTTTCTACCATCTGGGAACACTGATCCCATCTGCTAAGATCTATCTTCCTATTCCAGCTAAAACAAACACAAAATAAATTGGTACTGTTAGTCTTTTACACATCACCATTAGGCTTTAATAAGATTAATGGGACTGAAGGAGTTTCCAACTTTGAAATACATTCCTGTGTTTTGGCTGCAGACTCCGGCAGATACCACTTCATCTACTCACTGTTAACTCTGTGTTAGTTTCTTGGCAACTACGGTTTTCAAGAAACTTATTATATATATAAGTTTATACTCAGCAAAATTTGAATGAACCAGGCATAACTGTTACGCCTGTCCCAGATCAGCCATCAGCTGTTTGTGATTTGCAAGGTGGTCATTTCCCCTACATCTCTCCATAAACCACAACGCATATATCACAATCCTTCTAAATACTTAAGCAGAAGGATCAGTCAAAAGCTAGATGTTTAGGTTTTTCCTTTTCTCTAAGAAACAAACACGCATACAAACACACACACACCAATGAATGTGTAAATGAAACTGAATACCACATGTACCATCTTCAAAAAAGCTGTTACAGCACACTAACAGCTTCCTCCTTCTGTAAAACTAGTTGCAAAGAAAGCTGAATGGTTTTGCTCCCTATTACTCAACCAAAGGAAAGGTTTGGACAGCAATGCTGTCAAACCTGTGCATCTTTTTACTTATAAAACCACAACTTTAAAACTGATCGAAAAGCTCCTTACATTTTCATAGTTCATTAAAGAATACCAAAAGGAAAAAAAAAAGAGAAGTTCATATTAAAATCTCATTTTTACTCCAGTAAATGCCTTACATTCATTCTACCTTTGTTCTGGGAAGACTGCTTTCTCATTAAAAAGGCGAGGTGGAGTGAACATTTTGAAGGACTTTTGCTAATGGTCTGGAATTTGCACCTGTTTTGTGCTTAGCAGATAAGATTTGGTACTTCAAGGTGCCTCTTCCCTGGGCATTTTGACAGTGCAAAACCATTTTTGCTTTTAATTTTCTTTTCTAAAATAAAAATTATTTAGTTCAAATCAAAATATGTGGTATCTTGCATCAAAAGCATCCTGTAGCTGATTTCTACATGCACTTATCATCACCAAAGACTCAACTATCCTAGAGGTACACTACACCAGCCAGACCTTCACTTCACTGACAGTAACCACAGTAAAGCTGAACAATGTTCTGCCATCTATTCAGAGCACTTTCCTGGGAAACAGCCCCATTTGCTGCCAGATAGCATATTTACCATGAGACTAACAGATAACATTGCAAACTCTTTCAGCAATCTAGAAAGATTCTGTTTTTAAACCAGTGTTCTAGTATCTACAGGCAACACAGCCTGTCAACAACTCTAAAACTAAGTGATAAGTGTCTAAGGACAGATGGAATGGATACAATCAAAAGAAGATTCATCCACTGTAGCAAATTATGCTTCTGTTTATGCATGTAGAGAGGACCTACAATGTTTCAAGTCGAAGTATATGCTACACCCAAACCCATAAAGACAGCCCCTTCAACAGTCTCCAACATATCTGGAGGGAAATGCAGGCTAAAAACTGGGATCAAGGAAAGCGTATCATGGAAACTTTTAACCTTACATCCTTCTCACCTGTATTACCTGGTATTCACCATACCAACTTACTTTATGATTTCTAAAACTATTTTTCATTAAAAAAATGGTGCTCATACATACTCCCCATGGGCATACCAACTCTTTTGTTACTCTAACAAAGACACTTGATGTAACAGAGACACTAATATTTATTTGTCATTGAGACAGGCAGTAAAGAAAGCATTTCTTAAGGGAGAGGAGGGAAGAAAGTGCTTTCACAGCATGCCTAGACAGCTAAGATAAATTCTGGAATTAACACATTTGGGATGAACATTTACCTTTCTCCTTGACTGACAAAAAGTACATGACATCCCTAGATACATATAGTTCACTATGTAACATTAAGCTACTCTTTTAAGGGAGTAAGAAGACCCTGTTTGTTCTGAAGCTTAATCTTATAGAAAAGTTGCTTGAGACTCTGGAGGATGATGTTGGCAAGCGCAACAACTCAAGTCTGTAAACCTGAAGCCTAGTACTAGAAATTCTTAAAACTTTTGATAATGAAAGGGAGGCTCAAAAGATGTCCATCAAGATGACTCAAAGACTAAAAACCAGCTTGCAAGTCTAGCCATGAAACAAGAAGCTTCCTCCACAGTGCTTTCTTTGTGAGAACGATTGGCTACAATAATCTTCAGCAACATTTCTGTTTATTTGCCTAGTCTGAAGGATTATGAAGATGAGTTCACAAGAGCTGACCCTCCAAGTTTATTAAACATTCAAGAAATATTCTGTATGCAGGCTGGGCATTAAATAAACCTCAGAAAATACTGCAGACTACCCTATGTTAGATACTTCAAATAATACTGGAGTAGTTCTATTTTTTAATAATTTATTTAAATCACTTTATCAGAAGTCAACATAAAAACATACAATACAGACACAATGTAAATTTTAGCATTACGAACATTTAAGTGCTCTAAAAGTTTTGGGGTTTTTTCTGTTAATTTTTTTTTTTTTGTATTCTATAATAAGACTGGAGAACTCTATTTATTTTTTTTTTTAACCTTGACAGTATTTTCTCACTGCTATTTTACTGCTATTTTCTCACCTGCAGTAGTATCACAGCATGTGGGCCTTCAGCAGCAGGAAACTCTTCATTGTCATGATTTGGCCTACTGTTCTAACAATCTCTTCTTCCCCTCCCCATTCTCCTCCTAGCTAAGCAGATATAGCCTATACACAATCTGCCCTGCTTAAAATCATCTGCGATTAGTGCTCAATTAAAACTGTGGTCCTCACCATAATGCTCACCGGCCAAAGAAACTTGAGCAATAACTAGGATACAGCCCATCTATTTATCAGAGTAGGTTTAAAGCAGCGTCTCCAACACACACACCGTGTGCCATACACTGATCTACAATTGAACACAGGGTGATGCAGCTGTTCAGTGTACTACTTTCTACTTGAGATGCACTGTGAAAAAGGACCATCAACAAAGTGGCTTACTCAGCAGACTGCAAAACAGATTAAAAACTACAACTTTTGAGCTGCAAATCTACTGAATAAGAACAAATCCAGCATTTGGACCAGGCCAATCTCCAAAGTTACTACAGAGCTGACATTCCATGGGCTTCCGCAAGCAAAACTTCCTCACGGGTTTTATGCCAAGTAACAGCATTTAGACAGTCTTATGTGTCATTGTCAGATTACCACACATAAGGGAAAGAACTGATGAATGTAAGTCACAGGGTCCTGAATTCTCAGGTTGAAAATTGTCATCTTCTGTGACAATACATCCAACAGTTCAAACTGATGGAACCTATGTAACTGCATCAACTGTAAACTGCATCAAACTACACACCTTGTGTCCAAATGTAGCATCCTCGGAGGCCAAGACTTCAACCTGAAATTATAAGGAAAAAGATCATTTCACATTTAGCCACCACCAAGAACCTCTCTCTCCTTGAGCACAGCACCACAGTCCAGTCAAAGAGATCTGCAAATGAAGATGCCAGTCTTGGTCAACCCTAGGAAGCCTACATACAATAGGACATGCTGAACTAACAGCTGACAACAGAAATCCTGACAAGAGGAAACTCAGAAAGCATCCCTCACGACACACACAAGGTTTCTCAGCCTAACTGCCGTAATTCCATAGACTGCACAGCTCTAAGCATTGATCTGGGACAACAGGAAATGGAAGCAGAAGAGCAGGCACACTGATTTTTTGTTAAGACTCCTTAAAAATACTTCACACTTTATCACCTTTCACCTGAGAATCTCAGTTCTTTTATGAATTCTAATTAATTAAGCTTCCCAATACACCAGTGAAGTAAGAAATGTCATCATAGAATCATAGAATAGTTAGGGTTGGAAAGGACCTTAAGATCATCTAGTTCCAACCCCCCTGCCATAAGCAG
>JBCJKH010054658.1:0-56843 GCA_039877255.1 Loriculus beryllinus | reverse complement strand
TTTCAGGCAAAGTGATGCAGCTGTTTTCAAGAATTACACTAGGGCAAAACCCAGTGTTTCAACTAAGTTAAAAACTCTTAAGTAAGAAGATAAAAAGATGTTAATTAAGAAGCGCCCGTACAGGAACTGAGGCAAGGATCTTGTGGGAATACTTTCTGTATAGGCTTCTATAAGCTATGCTTAATTAGAAAAACTTTCAAAACAGTAAAAGCCCATAAGTACTCTGAAATAAAGGCTTTTTTTGACTAATGAGTTTCAAAATTGCCTACAGATTCTTCCTTGAAAGAAATAATGTAAAAGAAAAAGAAAAAATTATCTTTTTAACAACCAAAGAACTATGTAAAAGATAAAATAAATATAGAAGCAAAGTGTACACCAACATGTGACAGAACTGCAGACCTTGTGTGTGATTTACCTGCATTGCACAGGGGTTTAGTCCTCTAATCACAGATTCCGTGTGTTTGCTCAGCTGCCTTAGTAGAATCATAGTGGTTTGGTTTGGAAGGGACCTTGAAGATCATCTAGTTCCAACACCCCTGTCACAAGCAAGTTCACCTTCCACTAGACCAGGTTGCGCAAAGCCCCATCCAGCCTGGCCTTGAACGCTGCCAGGGATGGGCATCCACCGCTTCTCTGGGCAACATGTGTCACTGCCTAATCACCCTCATAATGAAGAATTTTTTCCTAAATGTCTAATCTAAATCTCCCCTCTTTCAGTTTAAAACTATTCCCCCTCATCCTGTCACTATATGCCCTTGCAAAAGTCCCCCTCCAGCTTTTTCTTCATCATTCAGTATGGTTTTGCTGTCAGTAAGACAGCAAAACTGACTTTCCTATTTTGTTTCAACCTACTTTCAGCACATCCTTTAGCATCTGACCTGCTCCTACAGAATCTGCTGTCACCTATGCATTTTGTAAGGGCTTTTGGAGCCATTTCCCACTTGTGCTGCATGGCACAACTGTTCTCCAGGGAGCTGTGAGCAAATTTTCTGTGTGGGCACATGTGGGAACTGTGCAAAGGCAGCTGGGGTCCAAAGGGGCTTGGGTGGGTTAGCAACAACTTTTGCCACAAAGAGAGTGTGTTATAACCCCAAGTAAAAACAACTTTCATATTAATAGACTTAAACTGGTTAGGATTAAGGAAAACCAACTTTCTGATAGTAAAGATAGGTGCACACCTGAAATTCCTTCCTGTGGAAGATTCCATTACTGCCTTCAGCAGATACCTGCCAGGTGCCTGCTTGGGATTATGTTACAGAGATTGAAAACAGTTGAGCCTGCCTCTGAGCAGCAGTATTAGATGATCTTACTGTCTTACATCAGCCTGTGTCGTTGTTCTAAAAGGAAATCTGTATGACATCGCTCTGTGGAAAGTGTTCAGAAGGCACGGAGGCACTCCTACACTTGTTGGCTGTTCTTTTCACCATACGAACCCTTCTAGGGATAGGTTTACATGAATGAAAGAATTGATACCAGATTTTCCCATTGAAGTTGAATCATGTTTTTTATAGCAAAGTTGTAATTTAATAAGTCATATCACACCAAATAAAGCAAAAAAAAAATACGTATATACACATCCTCAGGTCTAAAATGATAGTGATATTTGAATAAAAATGAGGCTTACTTGGGGAACTGAAAATCTAATTCAGTACCAGTATGTAACGGCAAACACAGTAACGAGCTGAATCTTGAATCACTTTAGCAGTGATAACAGCACTGGATTTTAGCATGTTGTTTAGTCTCAATAGCTAAATTGTTCTGCTGTGCCAGGTTCAAAGGGTATGAAATGTACGTGTACAACTGCATATAACGACTAAAAACACCACTTTTAATTGATATGACTCTTAAAAGTAAAGTAAGTTCCATCGTGATGTGTAGAAGTTCACACTGGTGAAAAAGGTGGTCTCTGTCATGTCTTTTCCCTTTCTCATCCATTTTACTCCTCTGGTTCCTATTTCTTATTTTTAAAATCATATTTCAAAATTAGATTTTGAAAACCTCAGACAGTAGGCAGCATAGTATATGATCTCTGAAATTTTAGAGGTTTAAAGTCTACAATAACAGAATTATATGAGATACTGTAACAAAACACCAAAAATAACTCAATTGTAAGAAAATGCATCGTCAGGGAACAAAATAAGGAGGGTTTAGTAGGTTTGTCTGCCTCATAACCCCATTGTAACTGTTTTTTAAGGAAGTGTGGTATGCGTTTGGGAGGCTCTCTGGAGTAAGTAGTTCTATCTTTGTAACTTAACTGGCCGTAAGATTGTGATAGATGTCATGCATATTAATTTTTTTCATGAGACTCTTTCAGGGCATGATCTGATTATTCACACTTGATGTCAAGATTTTATAGTAACACATCTAGAGACAAAGAGGCCTTTGTGATGGTAAATTCTTTGTCTTCTTGTGAACATTATTGCCTGCCTGATGTTTAAGACTATGATGATTATGTAAACAAAATGTTTCTAATTAAGTTACTCTGTCTCCTCTCTGGCAGGAAAATGGTGGTTCCTTGACAATGGGCTACTAAACATTACCAGCGTGTC
Source organism: Loriculus beryllinus (assembly GCA_039877255.1). Lineage (NCBI taxonomy): Eukaryota > Metazoa > Chordata > Aves > Psittaciformes > Psittacidae > Loriculus > Loriculus beryllinus. The sequence goes on along the minus strand of JBCJKH010054658.1, from coordinate 54,294 downwards.
TTTTGAAGACAGAGGTAAATACACGTGTGTTGCATCTAATACATATGGCAGTGTTAACAATACTGTGACACTGAGGGTTGTCTTCACCTCCGGAGATATGGGCATCTATTACATGATTGTCTGCCTTGTAGCTTTTACCATTGTTATGATACTGAACATTACTCGGCTATGTATGATGAGCAGTCATCTGAAGAAAACTGAGAAAGCAATCAATGAATTCTTCAGAACAGAAGGGGCAGAGAAACTCCAGAAAGCCTTTGAGATTGCAAAGCGTATCCCAATTATCACTTCAGCCAAAACACTTGAGCTTGCCAAAGTAACCCAGTTCAAGACCATGGAATTTGCTCGCTATATCGAAGAGCTTGCTCGGAGCGTACCTTTGCCACCTCTCATCATGAACTGCAGGACTATAATGGAAGAAATTATGGAGGTTGTCGGTCTGGAGGAGCAAGGACAGAATTTTGTACAGCAGACAGCAGAAGGCCAGGAAACCACTGAAACAGATGAGCTGTACATGATCCCAAATGCTTTGAAGCGCAGTGACTCTCCCACAGGTGACTCTGATGCATCATCACTGCATGAGCCACCTCAACAGATTGCAATAAAAGTATCAGTTCACCCATTGTCTAAAAAGGACTGCATGGACGGTCAGTCACAAGAAAGCATGCAGCTGGACACCAAGGAAGAAGACACTTCTCAAACACCAGCACTTCCTGCAGAACCCCTTCCTGAGCCTTCTGCTGAACTCAGTTCTGATGACACAGCATTGGCAAATGACAAAAATACATGCATTATATATGAAAGCCATGTATGATAGTTACTCCTGAATCTATGCATAGCAGGAAAATCAGGTGGAGCTCTTTTAAAAATACATATTGTAATTGCCGCTAAGCCTTACCTGGAGACTATCATAGCAAAAGCATGTATGTGGATTATTTGGCACTTTCTTCTCAGTTTGACTTTAGTTTACCATGATGTATGGCAGAGTAATTGCTATTACATTAATATTAATTGCTCTTTTTGATTAGGAGTATTTCCAAGAAACATTTACCTCAGCATTTTCTAGGTTGGAGTCCCCTATACTGGCCTCCTGAAAGTCACTGGTAGTCTTCGATGTAGGACATTTGAACTTACTAAACATAAAACTGGTTTTCATTTTCCTCCTTGATTCTCTTATTTCCATCTATTGCATTTTTGGAGATATTATCTTGTGAATTTGAAATACTGCCCAAGAGGCAGCACTCCAGTAGCCAAATAAAATCCTAATAGATCCCATTTAAAAAACCTGTTTGTTCAGCTGCATTGTCATTTAGAGGGCTATTAAAGAAACTTAAAATGTTTCCATTTCATTTGAGACTACACTGCTAGGCACTGGGGAAATAGTTTTCCTTTTCCATGGAATGTTGATGCGGACAGTTGTGTTTTTTTCACATCAAGAAACAACTTTGAGGTATATTTTACAGATGGGAAAGTGTGTAAACATCTTACAGAAAGTTGCAGTCCAACAGCTTTGCAAGGATTTGACCATTTCTAACTTTGCCAGAAGTTTATATGGAAAGTAGCTGCAAATATGCAAGATGTCTTTGGGGTTTTTTGGGTTTTTTTTTGTAGGAATTTGGCAGGAGTAAGTATGCACTACCTTACCAAAAGATATACAGGTTCCTTAACAGTCCTGCAAATGCCAGTAATCAGCTGGTAACAAGGCTGAAATGGCAGCAGACCGTTTTATTGGGATTCTCAATTTGGTGCAGATTCGTATTTTGAAGCTCAAACCTAAATTCATCTATAAGGATAAGTCTGACAGTGTTTTATCCAAACTAAAAAACCAAAATAATAGAATTGTCCTGTGAAACTCCAATGACGATCACACACAAACTATTTGCTGCATTGTAATTGCTTTGTTATTTTACCTCCTACCTATGTAGGATGTTCACTGCTTGAGTACATGTGTCCCTACCCCAGTAAAGCTTTAGTCACCACAGTGACTGGGGCATTAAAAAGGGTCAATGTTTATGCCAGGAAATGCCAGGAGTGGAAAGGAAGTGATAATTCCTAATGCAAATAGACAATAAAGAGGACCTTCTCTGGAGTGAGTCTGGAATGAAAGCTCTTCCAAGAAGGAGTTGTGTAAGAATCATAGCATATTACCTAATCGCCTGGCACACTTTGAGTTGGAACTAATGAACAAACTGTCACCTTACAGTTTTTAAGGACTGTAGTGTAAGTACAGGTACTCAAAACTAATCTGGAATTAAGCATATTGCATAAAAAGAAGTCAATTAGTTCTCTAGGAAGATGAGGTGTGGATGGCTCTCTGGACATTTTACTGAAGTAGCCACATCTACATAAGGTGTCCATTCAAGGCAGTCAGGTATAGTAGTAAATGCACAGGTAATTGAGAGCAAACAAAGTCAATGTTTTAGCTCTCTAAAAAAAACCATTGACAATGAACCGACATTTTATCCTCAAAGTGCAGAGCTTCACTTAGCAGTGTAATACAGGAATACCCCATGACTTAAGAAGGTGATGTAGAGAAGGCTCCATATTTACCTTTCTAAAGTTAAAAAAAAAAAACCAAAAAACATGTTTAGTAAGGGACTTAAGATTTTGTGACCAACTTGCGAAAATTGTGATATTTAATTGCCTAATGTTTGCTTGTGCTCACCACAATGGCAGGCATCTACACAAAATGCATTTGCACATTCCTGAAAGGAAGCAAGGGCAAAGTCCATTTAGGAATGTGGCTGGAAATATTTTAGGTCCAGTGAAGTAATGTAAATCCAGAACACAGGGTAAATTAAGGGAATACCATAAAGAACCTCACTTCTGATCAGTGTGATTGAAAATACTACTGAAGCAAACTGTTAACTTCTTGTCTGCATCCAAAGTATGTTTCTATTTACTGTTTGCGTCAGTTTTTCAAGTTACGTAATTTGCTTCTGGTACAAAAAAGGCTGAGGGCAGAAACAAAAGCAGGAACTTGCACTAAATTCCTTTAATTCACCTTAAACTCCTGAAAAGAGGCATCTTGATTTTTCTGCCTGGCCAGCATTTACAAGCAATACTCACACATTTTGAAGTTACCTGCCTGATGCCCAACTAAGATTGCACAGAGGAGCAAGGATGTTTTCCTTGAAAACATAAAAATAGGTTTTAAATTACACTTAAAAAAAAAAGTTTCAAAGTTATTTATTAAAACAGAGTATTTTAATTGTTTTCTAATTATGAACATTTTACAGTAGAGACCAGACCCCTTCATGTATTCATATGGTGATTGGTACCACGCAGTTCTGATCCAGCTGCTGCCCTCAGACTGTCCTCTATCCTGTTTATTTTTACTGAGATACATTAGAAAGCAATCAATCCCTATGGTTTTCTTCAAGATCTCTGTGTAAACTTCCTTGAAAATAAAGACTTTTTTTCCCCCAGAGACTGCCCACAAAATGCATGTATTTGAAGCACACACAAATGTACATTGCAAATCATGTATGAGCAACAGTGATTTGGCTTAGATGCATGTAACAGGTCTAGTGCACCAGCCAGAGCAGCACTGTATCTGAAGAAAATACAGACTGTAATGGGTCTGGTTTAAGTATGTTTTCTGCTTTCATGTATGCTGCTCAGGATCTTTATGCATTTATTTAATGATCTTAAAGATCGCTTCTGATTTAAACGATTCTATGACTCTGTGATATAATACGTGTAAAGCCTAAAGCTTTCTACATACTTTCAGGCACTTCCTTTGTGGGAGATAGATAGATGGGAAGCAAGACACAAACCCATCTTCCCTGTTCCAAACTTTCTGTCTGTGCTATTATAAAGTAGACAATTCTGTCCTGTGGTATTTCTTAGGGAATGGCCATTTTGTGGTGCGAGAACACAATTAACAAATATAAAAATAAAAGATGGCTCTAAGAAAATACTAATATTTGCTTGTAATGTATTTCCATGTAACTTAAGCACTTCAAGGACATTACAGCTATCTGTTCCTGTCACAGACTATGCTGTATATATTATAGCACTAAACATTAATGGTTCTTACCATACTCAATCTGGAAAATCCAGTCCAACTGAATTTGCATTCTAAATGTATAAGGAACACCAGGCCAGGTTAAGAAAGGAAAAGAGATTTGCAGAATATATTTACACCATTGTAAAATATTTTTGCCAAAACTTCATGAAACATTATCAGATTTCTGCAGCACAAGGAAGCAGTGTTAGATTTGAATTTTACACATAGTATTCTTTTGTTTTACTAAATCTAAGACCACATTAATCACCAGTTGAAGAGAGTACTGTCTACTTACTCAACATTTTCTTTATGAGCAGCATTTGTTTACTGCTGATCCTTTTTTGTTCTCCGGTTTGAGTATGTTTGTGATGAAACCTGCCCTTCAGTCATTTTTTGAGATTGTCATTTAATAATTTTGAAAGACCCCATGGATCAGAATTTTAATGTGGGTTTATTGGTATTAGGGAAGGCAGAGCACTTTGTTCCTGCACTAAAGATTTACTGTATAGCCATAAGATTTGCAGAATGGCATATATGGGCAGATGTTGATTTTTTTTCTAAATCAGTGCCTGGTTTATTCTAACGTATATAGTATGTCAGTTCCTCAATTTGCAGTTACTTTTAACTCAAGTACTGTAACGTATAACTAGGGCTTTCTGACGTTCAGTTTGGTTCAGATCAGTTAATTCTGGAAAGTGTTAACAGTGTCAAATTTTAAAATTTCTCCTGGAGTTTCTTGGCAGCATGCTGTTTTAAGAGTATGCCAGACTTAGTGGGACAGCTGAAAGCTTCTTAGATGCAAAGGAAATGCTTGCACTAAAGCATCTTAAGTTATATTTCATTTGTTATGAAATCCTCTTTGATTTTACAAGAAATGTAAGACAGATATGAATGTGTTCTTTTGAGAAGCGGTTACTGTATTTTGATTTAAATAACTTATGATTTTATAGTTCGCAGCTGTAAACCACAAAGAGACCAGTTCATGCTGAAGTGGCAAAATGAAACGTGATCCAGCTTGTAAATTGATTGTTGTTTCAATAAAGAATTTGCACAGAGTATGCCGAGTTTGTACATACTCAAAAAGATGAAGGTTTCTTAGTAAGAGTACGCTGTTGCTCCAACTCAAATGGAAATGAATTATGTATTCCATTGTACATCTGCTAATATTCCAGAAACTTTGATCAGGAAAAAGAGTTAATTACCTGGAAAGGAAGTTTTAATAAAGCTCTGAAAGGGAGCTGTTGTTGTTATCAGAATACAGACTTAATGAGTATTGTTATCAATAGCCTAAATTGTTCATGTATGTAAGCAGTCTGACTTTGGAAACATGTCAGCAGTTCTGCATGTAATCCAAAGGACTTCTTTCGTCTGCTGTTTCTTCTCTGAGCCTTGTCATGGAGCCTTACAGAAAGTATTGCTGCTGTTCCAGAATTGGGGCCAACAAATAAGTGTCTCTTCTCCCAGAGGCACCCGAGCACCAAGGCTAGATAAAATCTTGAGAAGCTATACCCATGCCCCCATTCCTTCACCCACCCTAAAAGGATAAGGTGAAATGGCTTTCCTGTACCACAGCAGTTGGACTGTATTACTCCCTAATAGTCTTCAGCAGGACTTGGTTGAAGCAGACACTGTAATACCTTGTCCTGGCTCTGCTACTCAGCTAGCAGTCAGTGGCAATCATTGACAGAGATGGAATGGGGGGCTTGCCCTTTCACACATGAAAGATTTGCTCTTGCCAGCTGCCTGTTCTAGGCTAAAGAACACAGCCAACAGCAGGAAAACAATAGCTATTCTGTGTTTTAACTCTGCTGTTTGAAAGAGTACTCTTTCAATTTTGAAAAATATTTTCAGAAGCATTTTTATTCAACAGTCGTGGCTGAGTTAATGGGGGTGAGACATCCACAATTTGTGGACCAACATCTACAAAAAATCGTGAAGAAGTCACAAACTCATCATAAAAGTGGAATATGTATGGCTAGAGCCATATGCTATTTTATTATCTCAGCATGGGAGCTTGTCTTGCAGTTTGATACGCTGTGATGGGTTTTTTTCATCTAGAACAGCACCACCTCAGGCTGCTCCCCTCCGGCATGCTGAACTCCTGCAACAGCTCTGCTGGAGCATTTTTCAGGAAGGTGGGGTACCACCACGCAGTTGGTCCCCATGAGCTGCACTCCTGAACACTGAAACAGGCTGCTCCCAGCCTCAGTGCTTCTTATGAATAGAAGATCTTTGTATCATGTGGAGGAGGCTGCCTTACATTAGTACTACAGAGGCACCCCCAAACTAAAAGCTGCTGGTGGGTAGTATCTGCACAGAGACAAACCTGTGGACAGTGGGGTCTCTGCTCTCCTACTAAGACTTGAGCCAGGGAAAGCTGTTGCGTAGCTCAGGGCTGGTAGCCCAGTTCCTTGCAGTGCTACACCACCAATTCCCCACAGGACTGCTGATTTTCTAACTTGCATTATGCACTAGTTCCTTCCTCAAGCTAAGACTTGAGAATCAGTTCCTTTTCAGCATTCATTTCTTCCATCTCTTCCTCTCCCCATCTTACCTTCCTGTGCTTTTTTCTGTCCCCACCACTTCTGCAGTGTGGGGGACTGCAGAACGGAGTGTAGTAAGTGGTCAGGGCAAGTGTTTCTGCACTCCAGGTACCTCTGTTCCAAACTGACCTTTCATTAAGTCCCAAAATGGATTTTATTTTTCCACCAACTGTACCAGGCTCTAATGCTATGTACTATATTTAGCTGTCTGGCTCCCAGGTCCAAACTGAGTCATACTCTTAGAGTAAAGGCTGACTTGTGAATCCATAGCATCATATATAAGTATATGAATTGGGCAAAGACAGTAATATAAACGGAAGGTAAATTCTCTGTTTCTTATACAAAATCAGACTGCATAGAAGCAAACAATAAATGTGGTAGACTTAGGCCGCTCAAGTTACGCGATGAAAAGCTATTCCATACCACAAGATGAGGCAAGAATGAGAAAAATTAACAGCCAACCTTGTATAGCATGGAGAATACATGTAAAACCCTGCTTATGGTTAAGCAGAAATTTAGCATCAGTATTGAATAAATCTGCTCTTCTGTAGCCACATTCTATTTTGAGAACAGATTCCTTTAGTACCTACTCTAAGCAGAACTTCCCTATGTAAGCAAGCACCTTAGCTATGGAACTAGTACAAGAATTATCAGAAGGAGCCTTGTCTCCCTCATCTACTGGTTTTGACTATTTAGCCAACCAAAGATCTGGCCAACCACCCTGTCTTGGTGTCTAGCCACAGAGTTTGGGAGCTTCTGTTTGAGATGCATGAGTGAGTTTTTCTGAGATGTCTGTCCTCTCTTGCATAGGTTTTGATTATACCACCCAATAAACCACTTATTTATTAATGGCACCAGTCATTCTCAATTCATAATTACAGAGAAAAAAAATAAATGCCACCACCACTTCCCTCTTTCTGAAGCCTCTTATTGCTTCTACCTCAAGATTAGCCCTGACGGACAGATAGCTCCTGAGTTCTTTGGGTACCTATTAGCTCATTCCTGCTGGGGAACACTACCTTAGCCAGAGAACAGAATTAAGAAAAAAATAAAAAATTAATGAAAATATTCAGCCAGAAAAGAATCTCCCTTCTAAGGAGGCAAGCATGGATCCTGCCTGATAAAAATGCCTCATTATCCTTCTCTCTAATACGCACAGAGTAAACCGCCTCAGGAAATGGTGGTAAAAATAGAAAGAAATGTAAGAAGATTAAAATGGAAAATCTTTCTCCTCATTCAAAACATCCAGAGGTGATTTATCTTCAAAGTATATTAAATTCTAACTCATTTAATCATGCTTTCATGCACTTTTAAACATACTCAAGTGTAGAAAAAGGAGATTCCTAAAACCCATGACATTTTCACCACCAACCCCGAAGTAAATTATCACAAAAGTACAAAACATATTGCTCAGCCTTTCTCTCAGGATACCATTTATCAGGGAAGATATTTCTAGTCCTTTTTATGATTCTGCTTAGGTGACTGCAGCTTCCTTAAGGGATTGGTGAAGGTGCATTTCTTTTCTGCTGTCTTCTTCTTGGTTAAATAGTCTATACCCTGTATGATCTCCTCTTTATGTATAAAAATCAATGTTCCATCAAGGATTTATTGTCATTCTTCCCCTCCCCATCCCATTTGGATACCTTTTGGTTTTTTTGTGTGTTTTGTTTTACTGCTTGGATTTTGGGTTGTTTGCACTGAAGTTCCTCATGTTTTAAAACATCAAAGGATCCAAATGTTTTTTCAGTTGTCTGTTTTGGGGCAGGATCACTCACACCCATCTGTATAATTCAATTTTAATTACACTGATGTACATTTTACTATTCCCAGGTTGGTGCAGGATGAACTAATCAATAGGCTGCAGCAGATTTCTTTTGCAGAACAGCACCAACAGAACAGGTAAAGCCATAATTCCCAAGATACAAGTGAAATAAGTGTCCTCAGTTGTATATGGGTCTATGAATATATGTTCTTCTGTTTGTTCATTTCAAAAAAGCCTTAAATAACATGTTTCCTTTGGCTTAGATTCTAATCATTGATGGAATAGCACATTTGCACCATCCCTACACTTTCACATCAGCTATCCATTATGTGGATTGGTTTATCTTATTCATTGGATAGCATGCCAAGTGCAGGGGTTTCAGTACATTAGATATTTGTGAAGAGACTGTGGACAGCTTGGTGACGCTATGTAAATTATATTTATTTCAAATGCATTGATAAATGCTTTTTTGCATTCTTTTAATGGAAATGCTGTGTTTCTTAGGCTGATATTTACATGTTGATGGAGTCTCTTTTTCTGTTTTAACTAGAAACTCCAGGTTTTCATAAGTGCGCAGTAAAATGACAGTAATCTGCTGCCAAATAAAGCTGCTTTTTGCAACTACAGTTTCTATATTTCGTAATCCCCCTGTAATCTCTGCTAAGCACAGAACTCATTCTTTAATATACACATCACGAATGAGGTGAAAGGCTTCAAATCTTATACATGTAGTCTGCATCAGACTGCTAGTTATTTTATTAGAACATATACCTACCCTGACACTGTAACTCCCTTTGCAGTTACCAGAAATAGCCCCAGAGCATCAGCCAAATGTTATATGATACAGTGCCACAATGCAGTGCCACTGAGAACTATGCACCTACTCTACACCAATTTCAGGGAAAAAAAGCCAGAGAAAACCCATCCCTTCTCATCAGGGAAGCAGGGACTGAAAGCCTCTCAAGTACTTCATGTTTCACATGGTTTTCAGAAAAAAGAGAACAGCCCCAAAACCCTCAACTGCCAGCTAGGTAATTACTGAGGTTCTTACTTGTGAAACTGATGCAGGAGCTCCATCACCAATGACAGAGCTCACTGAAGTATGGAAACTTATCACTCCCAGTAGGTAGCTGTCAGTTGTCAGACAGCAGCTAAAGACACTTCTCACAGTAATCCATGATACTATAAGGAGGGCAGTGTTACTCCATAGCATGTAAATTGGTAATGTCCTGGACTGCACTGCACCTGAAACTCAAAGCCTGTTTCCTGACTAGAGAAGGGCACTGGGAGCATCACTAAAGGCTCTGCGCTGGGATGGTGGAGTCAGACCCTTTCATGAGAACCCAAGTCCTTCCTTTTGGCTTGATATCACGACCAGACTACCCCTCTTCTTTATTTGCTCTAGCACTACCTCATAGTTCTTCAAGGAAGACTAAGTATGGACTCTTCAGTGAGGCAACTGCTGAAAACCATGTAAATGCAGCTCAGCTGTGCTGACAGATGTGAACTTGCCATTGTACCATATCAGATAAAGATATTCCCAGAGGCCTGCCAGCATTAAATGGAAAAGGGCAGTGATGCTGTGAGTCTGGAAAAAAATGGAAGCAGACGAGAATGGGCAGGGGGAGAGTGAGCTGGAGGCAGTGGCCCAGTCCAATAGGCATAGAATTAAGATGACAGTCCCACACTTCCTGCTGAAAACACCTCCAGCAAAATCAGCTCCCTGTCCCTACACACTCTTCTCCAAAGAACTGTCACCCATCGTCAGCTCAGCAACAGCTCCTTGTCCTTCTGCCTAGTCAGGCTCTGACCAGCCAGTTTTTACTTCTTATTGAGCAGCTACAAGGCTGTCTAATCCTAATGGAGACTTGTTCTGGCTTTTCTTGCCCTGTCTCTCCCTATTACTAACTTAAAAGACGGCATGGGATTCACTTGCCAGCACACAAGTAAAAAGCTCGTCCTCAGAGACCTAACAGACCAACTATTCTGTTCTAAAGGAGGATGTGCAGAAGCTAGGCACTTCAAAATGAATTAATAGATTTAGAGCCTCTGCCTGGTTAAGCCCTGTATGCTTATTCTCATTTTGCAATGACAGAGTGTTGGCCAGTTTTAACAAACTACAATTTGACCTATTGCTGTGTTTTAAAGGAGAGGATTATATGAGGGTTTTTAAACCTGTGCAAATTGAGCAATGAAGGGTTAAGAAAACAGATTCCAGACTTAATCACAACACTCTCTTCTCACAATACTATAAATTGTATTGTGTCTATTTGCAATTTGCAGAACAAACACAGGATATCCTACCAAAATCAATATTCTTTCAGTGATGGTGGTTGTCCTCATCTTGTCTCTACGTAACAGAATAGAAGGTTTTAAGGCACTGTCAATTAGCAGAATTGATAACAAATGCTTTTGATTAGGTACCCTGTTGGAAAGCAACTACAGTGGGAATTCCGAGTTTGTAAATGAGATCTGTTCCCTTTATACTGACTTGCCATATAATGGATTGTAAAAGGCCAACTTTACTGAGCAGAACTACACAATCTTTTACGAGTCTGGCTTACTGCTGCACATTTTTTTCTCTTAAGAGTCCACTATTGGATATAATATGTACAACAAAACTTTAATGCCATGCCCTTAGAGAGATTTTATTTAAATACAGAAACAGAAGAGAGTAAGTATTCCCTCCTATTTTGTCTTTCAAAAGTTATCATCAATAACTTAATCATTTGTGCCATGTTACAGCCACAAACACTGAGACAGATACTGGTAACTTTTCTGCCACTTCAGCCTAGACCACACCACTTCATTAGAGTGCTGAGAACTTGCTGGCTTCTGAGAGGCCAAAGCATGTATTCTCAAGGGACTGAAAGGAAAATGTTCCACAAATGCCAAGTTGGAACTTGGCACCATGGTCACTTGGCAAATGAATGGCACTATACATAATAAACAAGCAGAGAGAGGGAGCTTAAATTCTAAATGCCCTCTTGAGAAAAGATAGAAAACAGTTCCTAGGAACACAGAACAAAAGCTGTCAGAAAACTAAGATCATTGATTTTTGTCATGAATGACTTATGATTACAGCTATGTGGTTGGAATGGGAATGGAAGATTCTGCACTACAAAGCTCTGCATTCTCTAATCTCATGTGAAGTTTCATTTGCATGCATTAAATAAAGGACAGTGTCACACTTGTTAAATCTGATGGGCTCAAATATTGTATTTTACACATTAATCTAATTATCTTCCTGTTTCACTAGATCTTTAAATGACATTAATTTATCATCAATTAATAAATGCTTTTTCTGTTTCCATGTATAGCTATGTAGAAAAAAATATGGGTTAGAATAGCCATTAATTTTCCATTCAAATGAATTAACTGCTTCAAAATGAAACTGACCAAGTTGTAATTTCCACACCTCTCATGTTTTTATTATGCAGCACAAACATTAGAAGTAAGAAAATACCTGACACAGAGCTTAGGCTTCCAACTGGCTACCTGACAAAAGAACAGATTAAGCAAGGAAGCAGGATCTCTGATCCAGCAGATGAACAAGCTGTATCTGCCTTCTGCATATTAACATTGCTCAGATCTGAAGGGAATCTGCTGTGACCCACATGCATGTCAGTTCTACACTGCAGAGCACTCAGGATACTCACCAGTCTGTTTACCACACCTCATACCCTTGATATCCTTCACAGTCTCCCATCCACTACCAAATCAGGGTTTCATAATGCACTATCACAAACGCTTTCAAAACCTTATTCTGCACTGAAACAGGAGTCAGCATACTCAGAGACCAAAATATATCCTTGTTCTTTACCTCTAAAGGACTTAAGTCCACATTCAGTCCCATTCTCTTAAAATACAACCAAAGATTAATAGAAGGTGGAAAACAACCTTCTAGCTCAATAAGCATCTTCAATTTTGAATGCTAACATTAAATCACCACTGTGCAAAGGCATTTTCCACTCTCTTCCCTTTTCCAGGTCTTTTGCAGCTTTCCTTCACAGTTCTTAACTTTCTGAGCTGTGAACCTGAACTGCACCCTCCACCAGAGGAATCTAAGTCTAAATTTGTGTTCTGATTCTGCTTGCATTTACTTGGTGCTTGAAAGAAATCCAGTCGTGCAGTTAGGCCCAGATCCAGGAAAACACATAAGCATGCAATTTATATATATGAATAGTACCATTGTGAAGGGTATTTCCCAATATTTGCCATCAGTCTTTTCCCTGCTAGTGCTTCTTTGTTCCCCACTATTGCCTACATGCAGCCTTTTTCTTCCAAGATTTTCTTACAGATTCATAATGGGGTGCAGGCTATGTGTATGATCATTCCCAAAGGGCGAGAGGAGAAGCCTTTCAGAAGAATGGAGACATAAAACACACTTTATGGATACATTTAAATACACTGTGTTTAAAATGAGATGTCAGTTCTCAGCACTGCATTTCATCCCTATCAATTCATATGTATCAGAACACCTGTTGACTAGCTTACTTGCTCAGCTTAACTTTTTAGAAAGATCATCCTGGTAGCTCATTTAGTTAGGGAAATATCACTGCAGACGAGGTAGTTAAGACTTACGAGTTACAATATAGTTGGGACGTTAAGTGCTAAATATTCTGAACCTAAACTACTTAAAATATAAATAGTGTGGATTCTATGATATTGTGAACCTAATAATATTATTTCACATATGAGCAGTGGTGTATATGTAGAGGAGAGATATTAACATGTTTCAGGCAGTCCCATAAGCAAAATAAACATTAAGCTATAGGTATTAACTGAGACTGATCATTAGCATGAAGTCTCTTGGAAACAATTTCATATAATCTGGTCATTTCAACTATCCAACTTTAGGTTTAGGAATTCCTGTTGGAGATGCCCACATAGTGAACCAGACATTTAAAAGTGCTGATAGGATATTTACTCTAAAATGCTAGACACAAACTCTTTGGAGATAGATCTGTGTCATCGACATGGTGCAACTTTACACTGAATGACTTCAGTCATACTGTCAGTGTTACAGAAACACCAATGCTGGTCAAATTTTCATCATCATTAACTTCCATAACTTTAATGGGAGTTGACAGCCTGTCTCAGGGAGCTGTTTAAATCTTGTAGAATCAAAGTCCTGATAGCCCTATCACATAGCAGATACCTTTGTGATAAGGCTTTTAATCTCAGCTTTCTGAGATTAAAATCAGAAAAAAAAGTTGAAAGAGCAATTTAAAAAAACCTATATATTCAATATACAGTGACATGTAACATATGCAACATCATCACTCTGGTTCTTGGAGAAAGGGATAATGATTTTGAGAGAAATTTTGCCTCAGCAGTGCATACAAAGTCAGACAAGAAGTTAATCTTACTATAAAAGTACATTCAATGTGGTTGTCCTAGTAAAATTAATTCCCACTTGTCCAGAAGCAAAAACCCCTCTAATTCAACATTCATGGGGTGTTTTAAGAAATCAGACTACAAGCTTTTGTGTTAAAACTCATTCTGGTTGAATCTTAAATCCACCAAAGTTATAGTGCTGACAACTTACTAAATGTTGCCAGGCAACAGAAGGAAAATAGCAAAAAGTAAACAATTCAAATATGCTAAAGAAGAACAAACTGATACAAAAATAAAACCTGCTCCTCACTTCTAAGCAATGTTAACTCCTTTTTATATTCGATGCATAAAGAGGAAGTAATTAATCTCACAAAATAAGGAGTAGTGTTTTTCAGAGGTTTCTGGATGTGTTATTCTCACAAAGAATCCTTTTATTTCTTTTCAACACTTGAGCAGACAATTCCTTCCAATTTCAGTCAACCCACGAAAACCACCACAGAGTCTCCAAAGACTTCATGAAGTCACTGGGGCAGACTCTAAAAGTCTCCTTGTGCTATACAGAGCTGTTGTGTGTTTCCTTATAACCATTCTTAGCATCACAGAATAGTTAGGTTCAGAAAGTTCCAACCCCCCCTCCATAAGCAGAGACACCCCACACTAAACCATGGCATCCAAGGCTTCCTCCAACCTGGCCTTGAACACTGCCAGGGATGGAGCACTCACAACTTCCTTGGGCAACCCATTCCGGTGCCTCACCACCCTAACAGTAAAGAATTTCTTTCAATATACAGACAAAAGACCAAGGTGGAAAGAGGTTAAATAATTTCTCAGCAGTCATGTGCCAAGCCAGGGACACATGAAGGAAAGCAATCTCAGATTCCTACTCCCAGGCGCACGGTTTAACAACAAGGAAATTCTCCATTTCTCTGATTTACATCCTGTTTAAAATGCCTACTGCTGCATCATGATTTATACAACTAGTATAACTATAACTAATGTATCTAATCTCCAGTTTAACTTAAGAAGAGTGAAGGATTTAAAGCAAATCAAGAGGGAAAAAATGAATGTCAAGTTTCAGCCTGAAGCACGTTATAATGCCAGAGTTATAAACCCCTGAACAAGAGGGTTTATAATGGAAAGGCAGATAAACTAACAATGATGGAAGCACTTAAATATATTTATGTCATGATCTAGCAACATATGGTATCTCTTCATCTCTAAATTAAAAAAGGAAGGGAAAAAAGGAGGAAGGAGATAAAGCATTTATAGGAACTAGGAATAAAAGAAGAAAATGAACCTGAAGTTACCCAAATGTGACCTGTCCAGCTGATTAGGAACAGCAGCAAGAGGCTACAAAATAGCATCTCATGCAATAGAAGGGAGGGGGAAAAAATCAAGTAAATAAAATCAATCTAAAATGATATGTATTAGCTACTTATATTAAGCTTCTAATCCTTTAGGCACTTTATAAATATTAAACAATCAGTCCTGGTGAGACTGATAAATATCCATAATACATTTTACAGATGAAGAAACAGACAGAGGGTTAAGTGACTTGCCCAGGGCCAAAAAGAGAATAATCAGCCGCTGGATTGGAAATAACAGTGTGACTGCCTGTCCCAATACAGTACCTTGCTCAGGCGCCAAGTGGCCTTTGGAAAAAGTAATTCCACTACCAGAAGCAGTCTAGTTAGGGTTAATACAGCACTCATCTAAACTGTGAATGCTCATTTCCACTAAGCTTACTGTTTTAGTACAACATCCAGCTACTGTAACTAGGCAGACCCCAAAATATGAACGATCTTGTTGGAAACTCACTCAGTTTTCTTTATCCAGTATGTGCCAGTCACATACCCTAGAAGCTACCTCCAGACCCATTAATGCTTATTACTCTGCTACATTGCAGTTGTGGAGATTCATTAGGAAAACTAGAGTCTTCTCTGTGACACTGAGTCCCTCTCTGCCTCCGTCCTTGACCCCAGGAGGCAAACTTCTTGCTCACTCCAGTCCCCCTTCCCTTGCACTACTGTTCCTTTCTCTTCTTCTCCTTCCCAGTTCCAGCTGGGCTGATGGCCCCACCAAGCCAGCCCAGAGCTGCCTGCCCTCTGCCCTGCACTCTCTCAATGCTCCCCACCTCCGCAGGAGCACACTGCAGACAAAACAGAACTCTTACACTGACCCAGCAGAGATCAGGCAGGGTGCCCTTTGTTTGGCCTCCACGCTTGGCCTCATCTGCAGAGAGGCTGCCTCACCATGAGGGGACCTTCACTGTCAACAAACAGGCTGCGCTAAGCTCTTGCTCGCTCAAGGCCAAGAAAACATTCGCAACTGCCATAGTTTCAAAACATACGAATTAGCGTGGCACAATGACCAGAGCATTTACAAAACTCAATCCTCCTTTTCACCCAGAAACTGAGAAGAGGAACAAACTGTGACACCAAAGAGCACAGCAGAAATTTAAGCTGATGTAAAAAGTATACATTTAGTCTCCTTTACATATAGAAATATTTTATTTCATCCTTAGAACCTAAGGCTCACAGAGACAATAAAATGGTTGGATCACGGCTATTGGTGGAGATAATTCTAATTAAAAAAAAAAAGTTATTGAACAGGTCTGATTACACCACTTCTGTTTTCCAAGAGTGATCACACCACTTCTGTGCTAAATACTTGCCCTCACCGTGCAGACAATGAAATAAAACACCCTCTGTACTATTTGTTACTACTGTGTTTACCAGTGTGTTAAGTCAACTCATTTTGGTTTTTAACTCTTTGTATAGAAGGCAGTTAAGACCGGTAAGAAACAAGTAATTGCTCACACCATAAGACACTCAATTGAAAATACTGAAACAAGATGTAGGACAACATGAGTTTTTTCCTTATGTTAAGTAAAAAAAAAAAAAAGACAAGCCAAAATGCATTACAACCTAGGCTGAGAGGACCCCCCTCTAGTGGGAATGAGAGTGTACTTCAATCAGCACCCACAGCACCCCAGAAAGAAGAAAAATATGGTAAGAATCAGGCAAGCACCATCATTCTCTTTACTGTCTTCAAGATATATCGCTTCCATTCCAATAAACAAAAAAATGAATAAGAGATTCATTATTGCTTCGAAGTATTAATTAAGAACATTAATTAAGAACTTCTTATATGCTTATTTGTGGCAGTTAAGCATTTTCTATTTCGGTTGTCTGCTCTGACTGGACATACGCAAATATATTATCTTGGGTCGGGAATGTTTTTCTTTCACACTGAACAATTCACTGCATCATTAAAAAAAGCAGACTTGGTTCTTACATGAAGCACTGTTGATTTCACATGTATGTATCTGATTGTATTAGATAGAGTAGCTTTCCCCTAGGCACTGCTCTGAATCTTTGCTTCAGTCCACTTTCCACTCCTCACACAGTACAGTGTTACAACTAAATGGGTTTGTTTGCCCTGTATTTTGTTTCTAAATAAAAGCAAGTTTTAATCACTGTTAATTGGTGTTTCTCCTAGTTTACCTGAAGAATCTAACAGCCTTTTCACTTCTAATCAACAAATCAAACCACACTACAGTGTTCTACAATTCTGGGCTAGAAGGTCACTGTAAGTGCTAAGGGGTAAATGATGGGGCAATATTCTAGACAGCATGTGTATTAATCATACGCTGTGGATCAATTAGATGAGACGCACCTAGTGGTGCAGAAGTATCCCACATCTAGAGCATGCCTGTTCTGCCTGGGCACCTGACCCCTCCCAGAGCCTGTTCCTGGCTCTTGCTCCAGATGATGGACTTCAGGGACCAAGAACTGGCCAGGATGGTGCCCCAAAACCCTGTAGGTCTTCCCCAACACATGACAAGATGAACCTGCTATCTCCCCACACAACCTAGATGATCTCCAAAAAGGGGCAGCGGTGGCAAAACCCCACTACTGCTTACATACTATTGTATCATTTAAGAGTAGAATGAAATAGCATTTAATATTTTTTTTTCTTTTACAAGATGGAAGAATTCATAAATATGCTCATGTCAGCCTAGAGAATCCCTGATGAGTAACATGTGGAGCACCCTGAAACAAGCTCGGGAGTAGCCCTGAGTCTCTTTTTGTCAGAAGTTATGAGACTTCCACAGTATTTTTGTTTTGCTTTTCAACAAAGGACTCAACACAGCTCCAATTCGACAAACAGTATTGCATTGCAACCAGGGGACTTACAGTAAATTGTGCACAGTTATTTTTTCCTTCATCAAAGACGAAAGGAGTTGAAACACAGATCAAAACCTTAAGGAGCAATGCTGAACAATACCTTCTTTGGAACAGAGTTGGACAACCTAGTGATCAGATGACACAAGGAATCATTTGGTCTTCTCCAAAGCCATACTCAGCATTGATTTGGTTCTCAGCTCAGTCCAGCTTCTCCTTGTGTCAAGACTTTGAGATAGGATTAACCGGAACTGAGCAAGAGCTGCAGGAAGTGGAATACCGTTAACACAATAAATTACAGCTACACTTAATACCCAAGACTGTTATTCAAACAACAGAATACGAAATAGCAAGTATACATGGACAAAATAACTGACTTGCAAAAGACACGGGTCACAGAGCACCTCTCCATCTTTTTGGGGTGAATCTGAAAATAAGCACTAATAATCATTTCTGATGTATGCCAGTTCCCATGTAATAGCCTGTTAACACTAATGCTGAAAAGGATCATCGATCCACATTTAACTACCTAGGCAAAAGCTCCCAATACAACACACACTTAACACTGCTCTCTGTCTTGGGTCGAGGCTCCTCAGAGTTCATCTAATGGAGCCGCTATTTGCAGCTGGCAGGTGAGGGGGGTTACAGCTACTCTGGTTAGGAATGCAGTAGACTGGAGCAGCTCTGATCAAGACAAAATGTTCTGCATGGGCATTGACAGTTACCATGCTTCACACATGAGAATTTGCCCAGCTGGCTCCAAATTTTATAGGCTTTCTATTGTCATTTGTTTGACATTATTATTCTAGGAAAACTATAGCACAGGGCTTCTCTGATACCTAGAGGGTTTTTGCCAACTGCCTGCTTACTAAAAAGGCATGCCCCTGGCACTCTAAAAAGATGCTCAAAACAGAATAAATTGATATGTTAATACTCACATTTTGCAATACTTTTGTTTTCCCTGTTTGGTTAAGATTAGTCAGATCATAAAGGACTCTCATCCCCACGACAACAAAATCCAAAAAGAAGGAGGAAATACAGGTGGTTTCTCCTGAATGACTGTCAAATCACCTTCTCGCTGTCTGGAGAGCACGTCGTGCTCAATCACGATAAGACAAAACGCATCACACTGCCCAGTTCACAATCAATCTGTCTGAGTTACATAGGACTTTGTAGCAGATTGAAGGGGAGGGGTCTGAAATCACAACAACTTACAAATGGGACTCGTTAGTTCAAGTGTAGGGCAATGCAAATGCAAGTCCAACTACTACCTCCACACACCAGTCTTGTCTATAGGAAACAGCTCCGATACCGTGAAACACAGAGGATGCTGCGGTATTTGGTGCCAATACACCCTTTGTAATCTTTTTCTAGCGCAGATTTGCAGCTTTTCTGATCAGCCCACCCATCCACACCTCACCACCTCTGAACTCATTTTTAAACAAAGGTTACAGGAAGTTAATCCAATTCCCATTTTTCAAAGTCCCTAAAAAGTTTATTTTTATCATGAATATGGCTAGAGTCGCTCCTATCTTTACGAAATCCAGCCTAACTTCCTCTAGTATCTCCTCCCTTTGCCTTCCTTTTAAAGCAATTTAGGATTTGGCAATTGTAGAAGATGGTTGTCCTTCTGGCTGGAGCAAGGACAAACCTACATGACCCACAGTCCTTCAAGGACTTACTGAAGGCGTACACAGCTCTTAATGCATGCAGAACTGTAGGAATAAACTTTGGTAACTGTGACATCCCTTCTTTCCCTTCTTCTCTGCTATCTGCCACTGGTTTTGTTTATTTTTAGCAGCAATCACATATGTAACTTCAGGCTACGTTTTGGGACTATAGCAAGCGAGGACTGGCATGTTCCCCGGGCAATCCCTGAACAAATACACCAAAGACACACCTTTGTAAGGACCCTCAATTTATGTCCAAAATAAAGGCATGACAGTCGCACAATATAAATCTCATTAATTAAGGATAGATCAGCTGAGATTTCCTCGCTTTCTATACAAAGTCTATTGAAGCTACTGAAGTAACTCAAGGCCTTGCACTTAAGCAAAGGCCAGGCTTCCCTTCCCCTTTGACCTATGTATAAACTGGATACAATGTTACCCAATTCAGGGCAATTATTCATTTAATCTGGTATCCACTTTTTCTTAGACTTTCTCTTTATTTTATTTTGCTTGTTCTTTGTGCTATCAGTCATGTATCTCTTAACTCACTAGGCCTAGCAATAATAAAGATCAATACTCTAATTTTTGAAGCCGCAACTTTTTGCTCAAAAAATACAAATTAAGTAACAAAATGATCCCTTTTTAAATGCAAGAATAACTTTGTGTGCTACATTGCTTTAAAACGGTTTGAAAAGATGTTTCAAGAAACTTATGCTGCAGCTCAAATTGCTTATTAATTCTCCTCATTCTCCTTATTAGCATGTACAGACAACACGGTGGCTCAAGGACGCAGCTCGCTGAAGCAGCTTTGTACTTGGTCAGCCAGTGTTTGAGATAAAACTCAGTGATGCCTCATGTTCTTAAAAGCTGTTTAGTGGAACAGACTGGCCCTGCTCATATTCTTAAACTTTTTCTTAGATGTCAATGTTTTGGGGGAAGCTGATTTACAACACGACAAAAAATCATTCACATCTTCAACACTGTGCCCAACACACATTGCTGGATGCGCTATTAACTAACCTGCTGGTTTAGTCTCCCACTGCAAATATTTTGCAAAATCCTGGGAACAACGCCAATCCCTAAGAAGCAAAAAAATTAGACTCTAGATATTAGCTAACTAAAAGCAATAACCATCATCCTTGTAAGATATAACACTTGCAGAATTACATATATTAGAAGCAACTCTGGAGAAAAAAAGTTGTATGCTATGGGGCAATGGGGCAAATCCTGTAACCTCAAAAAGACAGAAAGGCACAAATGTATTTAGGTCTGCATCAGGAAACAACCATTACAAATCCCAGATAAAGTGACACTGGAGATTGTTTACATCTCTGCTCAGCACACACTCACTGCAGGGGAACTTGAGACTTATCTGTGAGTACGCTCCCATCCCTTGCAATTCTGTGATAACTTATGCCCCCGTAGGTACCATATAAGCAGATACTCAGCTGCAAATTCATGACAGTAACATGTTCATCTGGTCTTGTCATTAGAAGATGAAATAGATACAATATATAGATACACATATACATACATACTTGTTTTCCCTCTGTAAACATGTATTTTAAATTCTTTTGTATTTTTGTCATGTTTTTCATATATATGTATGCAAAGGTGAGTAACATACAATTAGTTCTTTCACACCCGAACGCTGCCTGAAACAGAGTAGCTGCACTGTAAATTAGCTTTTGATATTTGTTTGACAAAGTAGATATCAAAATGATGTACTTGCATCGAAATCTCAGAGCAGTCACTATTTAATTTTCCTTAGGAAAAGAGCAGAAGATGTAAAAACAGAATTCCAACCTTTCATCCTCACCCATTCTAGTATATGGGAAATCTGAAAAACTGTCATTATATCATGTGACATAAGCAGTAACAATTACTGCCACTGGTAAGCCTTTTATTTAGGTATCGTGTGTCTGCATCTTTTCTAATCTGTTTGTACTTCTCACTCTCTTGTTTCAACACCGTGATTTAATTCCCCACTTCCAAAGCAGGAATCATAAAACCTTGTCTACCAAAGTCCACTACTAAAGGGTCTCTACAGAAGCTGCCTTTGTGCACTGCCACATCGTAAGGCTGTAGAACCCTGCTACAGAAAACACCAAGGATTAAATCACCGCTGCCCTTCACTCACAGGGCTGGAGGTTCCCACTGCCATAGCTCAGTAACAGCCCAGTCGAACACCCCTGGTAGTCCTTTGCAGACAAAGTCAGGTTGCTTAGTGTAAGTACAAGATATCATCCACCAGCAACTAGGGGTTGGTACTGAACAGCTGCAGTGCCATAATGCTTTGAAATATTCCAGACAGTTTCAGAAAGGCATGTTTTAAAGCCACCCTCACCAGCAGCAAGGGTTTTTGCTGTTTAAGACCACAGAGCGTAGGTATCTCTCTACCTAATTACTGCACATGCCACCTATGAAAGCAAAAACAAATACAGCCCTAGCTAAAAACTGCAAGTCTAAACAATCTTGCCTAAAAGAACTCAAACAATCTGCAGCAAAAATTGAAGATAAGTGACCAAGGACAAAATCTTTACAGAAACAAAAGCTTTAAGTTTCAACTCTACACCATTCTGTCAGCAGCTTTCTCATTTAATTGAGCCTGTATATAACCAACATCAAAGATACTAAGCTATCTTGTGCTGAAAATATTGGAAGCGTATTAGGAAGAGGTGGCAAACAGAAAGGATCTGTCAAAGGTAACAGATGTATCAAGGGCACCAAGCACTGTGAAGAAGGCGTTAATTATCTATGCTGAAAAAGAAAATGTGTTTGAGAAACAGAAACTGTTTTCAGAAGATTCAACATATTCCTATTGTGCTCAGGGGAAAAAAGCTTCCTGCATCTTAGCTAACACTATTTTGGGTTATGTGGGTTAAAAACATTATTTTATTTTATTTTTTTTAGGTGAGGAAGCACATAAGGTAGGGACCACTCTGTTTCAGAAACACAGTTTTAGCTTCAAAACCTTTCCTGTGTCTCACAACCACTTCCAGCCATGAACTGCATTCATTTGTAGGTTTAATGGGATGGGCTTCTTATGCAACCTTGCTGAATCTCAAAAATAACAGGAAAAAAGAACACCTTCATGAGCACTCTTTTGTAATTTAGCCCAATCTCCATAATATTCCTGCCCTTCAAGGACTGGTTTTCCTTTTGCGCTAACTAGAAAAAGTGCTACTTTTTGAGAATAAAAATACCAATAAGCAAAAAAAAAAAAATAGTCACCAGAAGACCTACCCTACATACAGCTTATGTTCTGATCAACTTTTTTCTAGACTGTATGTGGTTGTACTTGCTCATGAACTTGTTCTGAGCCAAGTAAAACCAGATTATTTTATCTATGCTCCCCCTCTCCACTTTCCCTCATAGCAGTGGTGAAACAGGCCTTTCTAAAAGCATGATTTTGAGAAAACTGGTTAACACAAAAATGATCCTTTTCATCTTAAATCAAGAAAAAAAATTGGAATGGATCAGAAAGGAAATAAGCATAAATTAAAAGCAAGGAAAGCCTACACCTCTATACAAAAAAAAGGCTGAAACATATTTCTCTAAAGATGATTAAAACATACTAAGTGCATGTCTGTTATTGCATACTCAGCTAAATTACTGCTGTTGCCATAGCTGCATGATATGATCTACAGCAGAACCACAGTCGGTCCATGCAATTGCAAATTATGTGGGG
The DNA here is from genome assembly GCA_039877255.1 of Loriculus beryllinus. Classification (NCBI taxonomy): domain Eukaryota; kingdom Metazoa; phylum Chordata; class Aves; order Psittaciformes; family Psittacidae; genus Loriculus; species Loriculus beryllinus. Next base: position 31,089 of record JBCJKH010054658.1, on the reverse strand, counting down.
AAATGTCATAGGCAATTGCCAGTAGGGATGTAACAGGCTCTCAGAACCCAGTCTCTACCTTTCCAAAAACATAGAAAGCTCTTCCTGACAACCCCTTCTCCCAAATCAGTATCATGCCATATACAGAAGGTAGCTTACAGGAACAATGTCTGGGCAATTCACCTGGGCATTGAGATATTCAGAAAAGAGGTTTGGAAGGGATGGTTTTGCACAACAAAGTATCAATACTCCTGCCAAACAGCCACCCAAGGAAACCCCTGGGTAATGTTCTGTATTTCATACCACAACTTGGAAAGGTAAATCTGTGAAACAAGACTCAGCCAAATTAAGCAATTTTGCCACTGACCTGAGCTTTTCTCTTATATTATTTTAGGCTGAATCCCTACCACTTCCCTATGAGGTACAAAGACTGATAAACACTCTGACTGGATTAACTGCTTTAAAAATTATTCAGATGTCACAGCTGGCCAGTTTTTGACCCTTCTGTTATCAGAATTTAAGAGCTGACTGGCAAAAAACAAGTGCTCCAGTCAGCGCCATAACTCCTCCACACTTTTGCAGCCCACAACAGACATACGTCTCCTCAGTACTAAATGAAAAACTGGATCTCAAATCTAGCCCAGCTTCCCCTGAACATTTCAGTGGCATAGACAAAAATACAAACATCCCTAAGAGTCACTTCAGTCCCAAGTAGGGCACATAATAATCAAAACCTAGATTAACGTGACAGTGTTTGTGTTTTCTCCATTTTACTTGAGTTATCTGCTGTAATAGAGACATTGAACACAGGCCTTGAAAACATGTCCTCTGAAAACACACGTTCCACAATTCACATGCACAAAACCCGAAACTGTGTACAGGGATCAAACAACTGGGTTTCTTAAATGCTTGAACTACTTACACAAACTAGGACTTTAGCTCACACAAGCAAGTGCACAATGTATCATTTTGCAGACCGATTCAGCATTCACTTTTTTGTTGTACCCATAAATAAACAAACCAACAATTTAAGTCAAAATTCTTCTCAAAGTTACCTCTAGCAAATAGCAGCTCACTTACAAAAGCCTGATTAATTGCAGAATCTTGGCTTCAGAATTCAATTACATGTTGGAATATTAAAAATTCTAGAGTCCATAAACAATGACTATAAAACTGTTTATAGCATTTTTAGTATTTTATTTGAATACTGCAATATGAACTATAAATGTTCTCCCCCCCTACCTCCCCATTATTTGTTTGCTGTAGTTTCTCCATGCAAACAGAACAAGACTACACTGGGGAAGGAGGAGAAGAGAAAGGATGTGGCAGGCTATTGACATGCCACCTCCTCACAAACTGATTCTTCATTTTATGAATGAATTTAACAGGCTTTATGCCTGTTCCGTGAGTTTTATTCTGGGTCTACAAGGATGCTTCTGGATAATTACGGAATACAAACTAACATTTTTTTTCAGCCTGTCTCAATTTCAGAGTAAGCCCCCCATTCATGCCTTTATTATTATTCAAAGTAAAAGAGCAAAACAAATCAATTGTTAACAGCCTTGTGCAGTTTTCCAAACTTAGCATTTCTGCACGATGGTGTGCATATAAGGTAATATTCAGTGCAGAAGTACATCTTCAGGCACGAGAACGTTGTATAAATCGTCAACTTCAATAACTGTTTCTGTAAATATTTCTTCTTACACACACATATATATCGCACAAGTTAGCCTGCAAGAAGATAGAGCAAGTAACAGAGTAAAGATTTTTCTTGTGACTTTTCCTGAAGAACTAAATCCCAGCACTCGCCCTGTTTTCCAATTACAGCATCTGCACCAATTATAAAAGCAAGTCAGCAACCCCAGAGACTGCTTTTTATACTTCTTTTAAGCTCATTTTACTCAGAATGTAAGGAAAGACTTGAACTAGAATCTCAAAGGTGAAAGGCTGGAGTTTTAATTTCTGAACTGCGCAGCCCTGGCAGGTCTTTTCAACACTTCCATGCTTTGTGGAGTCCATTTTGTTTCTGTATTTATTTCTACAAAGGTTCCCCTTCTCCCTTGAAACAAAGAATATTCACTGTATTTATAAGCAACCAGTCATGGACAGGTTTTACTGCAGCTCATTTGTTATGTCTCACTCTGAGTTTACAAACAGCTGTCCCATGCATCTCCACTGGATACAATTTTAGTCTAGACAGGGGAAATCCAAGCTACTGCTGCCCAAACAACATAAACACAGGAAGATTTTCAATCAATCATTTCATTAATAGAACACGTCTAATAATATAAGGGGAGGGTGTTTTGGAAGAAAGCCTATTTCAGAGGCTGAAACAGCATAATTGTGTGGTATTGTTCTTGTGCTAGGCAGGGCTGTGGAACAACACTCGCACAAACCAGATTTTGGTGCCGTGGTAGATTTCAATAAAATAAGCCTTGTTTCTCCAACACAAGTGGCTTTCAAGACCACTGACAAGTTTAAATTAAATGGTAAACAGACTAAATAAGACTTGCACAGTGCTGGCATTCATCTCTTCTTTGATACAATCAGGTCAGTGCCCACACAAACGTATCTCTAGCATGACCATTATTTCTGGTTTTCTTTCAAGTTGTTTTACCTGAGAAACAGCTTTAAACACAGCAGTTATTAACACACTAATCACTTGTGTCTGTTCTCTTCTGTGCCAGCCTGTTGTCTGTCCCAAAATATGTAAATATCTAGAAATAAAATGCTTGCAATGCAGTTATTTATATGTTATGTTTTTTAGGGAAAATCACTGCAGCCTCCCTTCTTAAGCTTGGAGCATCCACACGCGAACTCCTCAAAATAAACCTAAGAACATTGCCACGCTTTCCCTCCTTCCCCCCAGGGGTGGGAAGGGGAAGAAGCTACTCTTTGCTCCTTATTTTTTAGTTATTCCAAGTAATAGCTGCCCTTTCATCAAGAGGCTCAATTTATAATCATGATCTCAGATCAACTTTTACCAGTGGGTGTCAGTGTAACAGTGTAATGATAAAATGGGGGGAGGACAGGGAGAAAATGCATGAAAAAACAAAGATTAATTTTGAAATGCCACATTTATATTAAAAGCAAAGAGAAACGTTTCCTCTCAGAACCTATTACACTGCAGATTTGTTCTGCAAGGATCCTGTAACTTTTCATGTGTCTGCATTAATAACATGCTCGAAGTGACCCATTTCAATTTTTGCTTTCCGGACCTGTGTATGTGCTGTGTACACGCATGCACACAAACACAGACACGTGGTAAATGTTTGGCATACAAACCCTCTTCATCGTTTTGACAAAGTGAGACTGCCTCTTTAATTCAAATTTCACAGTGAACAGTTAAGAGGCTCTGCGGACCCCAACTTATTAACCTGTGCCAATTTAACTAGTATTACTCAAGAGGTTCAACAACCTAAAAATAGGTGTTAATCTGGGCAGACTGACAGCAACTAATCAGTACCTGCCCTGTCACAACGTCTGTCTCTCCTACTCATTAAAAACTGGTGTGGGGGGGTAGTGGACTGGAGGTATGAAAAAGAGAGTACCATTTTTTTATGTTCAGGATTTTGGGGGGATTTTGCGTATGTGGGGGGTGGGGTGGGGTTTTTTTTGAGTGTCTTTTTTGGGGAAAAAAAAAAAGAAATGAAGTATTTGGTAGAGCTCAATTTTAAAACTTGTTTCCGCACTAGCAAGCAATGGCTTCCTGAAATCAAGAGCTGCTTGAACGCCAACCAAATCACTCTGTCAAAGCGTTAAAATCCTTAAATTTTTCTTACAATAAACAAGCCTAAAAAACATTAGTCCTAACTTCAAGCCTAATTAGATGCATTTGAAGTTTGAAACACTCGATTTTTGCCTTTTCAAACGCTGTTACGTTAATTAATAACCCAGTTCGGTCTCTCCCAGCCAAAGTAACAAAGGTATGTGTATATGCCTACGCAGGTTCTGCCTCTTCCTCGCTTGCCCGGCTCCCTGCAACAAGCTGGTCTTGTGCGTTTGAAAGAACCCTGACAGTTACGTGCTCACACATTCAGCTGCCTCTTATTAATACAGACAGAATTATCCGCAGAGTGAAAAGCAATCCAAGCCTCAGATCGCACGTTAGCGGCTGCTGCGGCCACAGGGACAACTGCAGCTCTGTCCCTGGAACCGTACCCTAGAAAAGTGGATTAAAAGTCGGCCGGGGCAGCTCCTAACTGAACTGTCAAACAAAAATAGGCACTTAAGTAGGTTAGCTCTTTCCGTACATAACTCGTACTGCCCGGGATACGCCGGATTTTGTTAAAGGGAAGAAATATTTTTCCGAGTAAGCCATCACGGGCAGCTTTGCAGGAAGTACCAAAATAATGTAAAACAATTCTGTAAACCCATTGTTAAGACAAGGAAGTAAACAACTCTGGGCTGTGGGGGGGCTTGCGAGCCTCGTCTGTAAGTGGCTAAAACTAAAAAAAAAAGGAGAAAAACACCCCAAAAATCAGCCGAAAAGTCCCGACCGGCCCCTTCCCGCCACTGGGGGCTGAGGCGGGCGGCTCCGAGACAAACGGCCGCGCGCTGGCGGCGCGGTCCCTGCGCCCGCGCCCCGCCGCGCGCCAATGGCGGCCCGCGCGCCCCTCCCCCTGTTTTTGTCTGCTTCAGCAGCGGCGGCGGCGGCGGCAGCAGCGCCCCAGCCCGCCCGGCTTCCTCCCACCGCCACCGCCGCCCCCCCCGGCCTCGTTTTCCATCCCTTTTCAACCATCATCCACTCATTTTAATTACGCAGAACGAGTTGCGACTCATCCAGCCTGAAAGTTATATTAAAAAGAGAGAGCGCGAGTGTGGGGAAAGAGGACGAGAGGAAAGAAATGGAAACGAAGAAAAAGGAGTTGAGGGTGGAGTTACAGCCGGCGAGGGCATGATAAACAACGCTCCTTGCCTTACAGTACATTTTAATGCAACGTTTTATTTTAAGCTTTCTCCGAGGTCAGCACAAACTCCCCCCCTCCGCGTTCCTCCCACTGAGTCCTGTCAGAATTTAAAAAAAAAAAAAAAAAAAAAAAATCAGTATCTTTGGTGCCTACCCCTTTAACACAGGATCTAAAAAAAAAAAAAAAAAAAAAAGGGATAAAAAGAGAAACGAAGGCCCCGGAGGGCGGGCGGACAGGCAGCCCCGCAGGCCGGGGCGAGGTCGCCCTGTGAGGAGCGAAGCGGAGCGGAGCGGAGCGGGCGGGCGGGCTTCTCCCCTCGAGTTCCAAAGTTTCCGTATTTTAGGCCGCCCCCAGGTTTGGCGGCGCGTTAAGCCGCTCTGAGGAATTAAACCAGGGCCACTGGAAACCGGGGAGAGGGAGCGCCGTGACGGGGGGAGAGAAGGAGGAGGTGGAGGGCGGCCTTCGGCAAAGGAAGCCGCCTGCCATTTGCCTCGACCCCGTCCTCTGCGGGGAGGGTGCTTGCCCTCAGCACGCAATCCTCCTCGGCGTTTATGTGGATTTACAAAGGCACATCTGTGCGTGTTGGAGGGCCAGCCTGACGTGTTTTCTGCTCGCAACAGCTGCGGTTTCTGAGGAAACAAGGCTGATTTTCTAGTCAGGCTGGAAGAGCCTTTTTTTTTTTTTAATTCCTCCTTTTTCTTTTTTTTTTTATTCCTCTTTTTTCTTTTTTTCTCCAAGCGCCTACGTGCTGGGGAGGAGGAGGAGAGCAGAGCTGTGCTGTACTGTGCTGTGCCGAGCCGTGCTGAGCCCAGCCGAGCCGAGCCCGCGCCGCAGCGGAGCCTGCGGAGCTGGCGGGGGAGGGGCGGGCCGCAGCGCGGCGCGGGGCCTGCCGGGAAGCTGCTGGGGCTCTGTTTCCCAAGGCTGCTCCGGGTGTCGCAATCCCTCTTCTCCCTGTCGGTTGTTTGCTTTAGTTTTTCGTTTCTTCTAATTTTAAGTTTCAACCTTTGTAGTCGAGGGGCTGTAGCGCGAGGACTTAGAACTGTCAAGGGGTGCCTCACGTAGTTTGCCAAAAATCCCTCTTAATCCTGCCAACTTAAATAAAAATAAAAAGCCCCGCTTAACTAAGTCCTCGCACTTCGCTGGTCCTAAAGCGCCGGATTTTCACTCTTTGCCCTCCAAGGGCGTCCCCTTCTGCTTCACCGCCCCCGAGGTTTGGGGGGGGGGGGGTGGGGGGGTAGCGAGGAGCTGGCTCCTCGAAAGGTAAACGGTTAATTTAAATCACCCCTATTATTTAAATCGCCGGCAGATTTCCAGCATGATAACACTTCGCAGGGGGATGAGCGCATCTGAAGAGGAGGGGGTTGTCCTCTCCCCTCACATTTCCCGAATCCCCGTTTAAAAACCTGTCCCTGGCAACCAATAAAAATAGATAAACTCCCCGTGCCGATGAATGATTAACTCCGCCGCTGACACGCAGACCGGCCCGGCCAGAGCCGGCGGGGGAGCAGAGCGGGAGCGGGGAGGGCAGCGACCGGCGGGCGGGCAGCGAGGGGCCCAAGAGGGGAGGCGCCCGCGAGGCAGCAACCGCCACCCCCCTCAGCCTCGGCCGCCTGGTATACCCGGCACCCTCGCTCCCCGCTCTTCTGAAGAGGCCTTCGACACACAGGTTCGCCTTCACGTCGTGAAAAAACACAGAAATTAATTAAACTTAAAAGGCTGTGGGGAGCAAACCCGGAGCCAACACGGACGTGCCAGGCAAGAGCAACTGTTCCACGTTAAGAAACGAGCACAGCCCTTCCGCTCCCCTGCTCCAGCCGCCCCCAAGAACCCCCCCTAGGAACTAAAGACTGAGGGAGGACAGAGGGTGGGAACTGCTGCTGTTCTGACAAGGACGGGAAGAAAAAAGGAGACCAGACAAAATGCACATGGAGAGACTTTTGCCAAGTTCGGTAAATAAAGTACTAATTGACTGTAATAGGCAAAGGTGGAAGATAAACATTTGCGCTCTTTGTTCTGATACTAAAAGTGTCAGATAAAACTCTAATCCCTTGTAGCTGTTTGTTTTTAAAATGTCCAAACGTTTTCCTGTGCACACACCATAACAAATTAACTTCACTGGTGTTCAGCACTTGAGACCACTGTAGACAAGCAAGCAATTGATTCCCAGATATAAAAACTAATGTTACAATTATGTTTTTTTTTAATTTGATTGCCTACTATTAGGTACCTATGTTCGTATTTAGTCACTGAAATGATTGGCCTAATTTTCAGAAATAAGCACTCACATTTTTCAATTAATTTCACATCTCTGAAAATTAGGCCATTACGCATCTAAATTTGACCTAGGTTTGAAAATTCTGGTTGTATCTCTGAAACAGGGGAAAAAAACCCCAACTTACGGCAGTTACAACCAAATACTGGTGTAATTACTTACCATTAAATATGAAGAGACTAGAAAGGGAAAATGGTTTTATTGGGCAATTGTATTTAGTGCTACAGAACCTACGTGATAATTGCATTAAAAATATTCAAAACTCAATTTGAATCTGATACTTAGATTGGTTCTAGTTACTGCTGTGGAAAAAAATACAACCAAGTCCCACCCCAACAGAATACAACGCCTACGTTTACAAATGGTCAGCACTGACACCACACATTTAATTAATCACAGTTAATACACTTTTTCTAATAAAGGAACTAAATTGGGGGGGGTGGGGGAGGGGAATCACTGCTACTTTAAAGCAGAGGAAAAGCAAACTGGGTAAGGACTGCATGTGTATATGTACCTCATTGAAGCTAATCTGTTATTTCTGACTGTACAAGGGCTGTTTATCCCACAATTTGAAATTAATTTTTATGTGATTTTGAGCAAGTCACAGGGGTGGCTCTGAAGAACACTATTAGAGGGAAAAAAAAATGAGAAATGCCAAAAATAATCCTGTTTCTTGCCTTCTGCCAGAGCCAGAGTCAGTTGCACCAAGCGGAAGCACTCAAAAATCCCGTGTTTTGGCTCAAAACAAGGAAAAAAGCTTTACAAAACATGAAACTTTTAGGAAACAATTCTGAATACTTTTTATACGTGTTCTAGTTTGTGAACCTGTAGTAGATGCTTAGATCATTAGTCTCACATCTCTTCCCCCTCCATTTTACAAGAGCTAAAAAATGCCCCCCTACAAGCACTGGAATGTGGAGGCTGAAAGGTTGTTTTGTTGTTGTTGTTGTTCGTTTTCTTAAATTATCCAAGAAGTAAAAAACAGTCCCTGATCCATCCTCATCTCCTCTTGCCCCTTGCCCTCCCTCCCATGAAAACCCTGCAGCACTCGCAAGCTCCAGTGCCTGGGGAGCAAGCACACACCAAGGCTTCCCCGAGGAGGCTGGCTTCTGCCTCTGCCTCCCCCCCCCATGCAGGGCAGCAGCAGCAGCATTCTCTCCTTCTGCCGTGTTCACCAAAAAGAGGTGAACCCAACACCCTGCCTGTAATGGTTAGGTACTATCTTTAGCTTCATCTAGGCTCCTTTATGCAGGGAAAAATCCACTGCAGTGGCTTTAAAAGTACCAGAGCGCCTTTCTGTTAGCAGGCCTCCTAGGCAAGATTGCAGGAGACAATTCATGGGTTTCTTCCAGAAATCTTGTCCCAGCCCTGCTGCAGTCAGGGAACAGGCAAGCAAGGGCGAGTTGTGCACTGTATTTGGAATGGCCAAACCAAGGAAAGATTTGTAGCCACAGTCGTGTCACTCTGAAATGATGTGACAAAACTGAAATCGCTAGAATTTAAGGGTTACCTTGACCTGCTAAACTGTTTGAAAAACCCAAATTATCTCATCCTCATCATATTACATCATGGTAGTTAACTTGCTAAGAATGCTGCTCTTTGATGACAAGCCCTTTAAAGGCACAGTACACGGCACTTGGGTCCCCAGTAACAGCTTTGAGAGGCTCTGTAGGAATGACGATGTGTCACTTTGTATGCCTCTGTAGGCTCTCGAACACTACCGCAACTCATGATCAGTATTAAAGGCTGGGGGGAAAGAAAAAGAAAAAATAAAAACAAAAACAAAGAGTCAGGGGAACAGAGAGACAGGGGACAGAAAATCCAGTAAGCTGCTGTGATGGAGGGGGGAAAACCACAAATGAATGGCCACCATCTTTGAGTACCTGCAGTCTATCTGTACTTTAATATGAGCAGGTGTAAGTTCAGCTAGAGTGACATGTAAGCAGCAGATGTGACTTTAAATAAGGCAGAAGAAGATTATTTTCTCAGTCTCGTACTATGTTGGCTGGAACAACAATTGAAAAAAAAATCATGCAACTCTAGCTCACGTACAGAAAGCAAATGGTCTGTTTACACTTGAAAAAACAAACATCTAATACGTAGACTATATTGGCTTACGACCTTTTAAAATGAAACACTAATGCTTTGTATGTATGATTTTCTAGAACTGCCAGCAAGACCATTATGAGATACGAAGCATAAAAAACAAATACCATCCCTTTCAGTGCCTGTTAAGCAGAAAGTGACCCCAATTCCTTGAAAATAAGCTTTCCAAAACTCTAGAAAAGCAAGAAAATTCCCTTGCTGGTAACTAAATCTCTGTTTCCAAATCTTCCAAGATCCAACAGCAACATTCAACACACACAATCACAAAGCTCTAAAAAATGCTTTTAGAAAGTTCTAAGACAGCCTGTACTGCCTCACAGGAATTATTCGCATCTCTTTGCACGCTGTGGAACTAACACTTGAAAGAGAAAATAAAGTCTATATGCATAAATATTTGACATACTGGTCCAATCCTTTTAAAACGTATGAAAATACAGAGCATGTGAAAGCCAACCCAGACGAATGCCTGCATGATTAGATGAGTGCTGCCTTCCATTCCCTTCCTTTTACCACTAAATGAAATTGTCATTAGCAGAGTGTCAGTCCCAATATCATCAACTTAATAAAGCAAGATTGAAACAGGAGACTAAGCCAGTTAATGCAGTCCTCCAAATGCAACCCATGTCAGGAGAAAGCTGTTTGAAAGGCATGGTGCTGCTTCTAGTGGAGAAACTAATAACTAATAGACTGGACAACGATTCTTGAGGGAAAAAAGCAAATATACTTGTTTCACCATACAGAACATTGAAAACCTACCTCGGATAAAGTTATGGGTAACAAAAAAAACATGAGAAACACACAGAAATGGATTTCTTACTATTCCGTTTAGGTATCTCAAAACTCTTTAGTAATGAATGATCAGCAGACAACAGTAGATAGGTTAGGCAGATAAAACCCTGGTCACCATTGAGACAAATTGCCTCTGCTCCTGGATATTTCCTTCTCCCCAGTTTGAACTGGTTTCATCTCTGCTGTTCACAATGGTGGTGGGAAATACCCGCGAAAACACCAATCCACTGTATGCAAGGAAAATCTTTCTATAGACTATACAGACTCCCTAATCAGGTTTCTCTGAAAAGCAACCTGTTACAGTAGATACAGGCAAAAATGAGCATTCATGGTCGCTGGAGGAAGTGAGTCTTCTTCATGTACTAGAAAACTGGGATTGTTTTAATACTGTACAAAAGCCAGGCCCCCAAATCAGTACAAGGAAAGCCAGAGAAGTTTCAGCTTAGTGATTCTGCAACCTACTGAAGTTCTCATCAAGAGATTTACAAACAGAGCTCTACATGCTCGATAGCACAATGGGACCAATTTCTGAAACAAGAAACCTGTAACAAAGCTAATTTATTCCATCAGAATGAAACATCCTTCATTAGGTTCCCCACAACCTTTCATAAACATGGCTTTTATTTGAAAATGTTCAAGCATAAAATTCTTCAATAATTATTTTTAACTGTATTTTACAGTTATAGGTAACTGTTTCTGTATAAATACCGCCTATGTGTACATTCTTATTGTGAGTGAAAACATGCAAGCACAGAGAGCCTAAGAATTTTATTTTCTCAGCAGTATCTGCAGAGGAGGGAGATAAACATGGCCCCCTCCGCATGCTCTGCATTTGGCTACGAAATCAGTGGTGTGTGCTCCTCCCCTTCAGTTCCTAACCTGGGAAATTTTTTTCTATGGTTCTCCAAGAAGAGGGTGACAGGATGGCTTGTGAAGATACAGAGTAACAACACACCTTAGATGCAGAATGGCTACAAGTAAATAACCTTTCCGTCTCCTTTATATGCCTCTCCACATGAGCTCTAGATTGTATTTTCCACAAAATGCCATTTACCTAAAGGAGGATTACCTAAAGGGGGGATTACTCCATGGGAGTTTGTAGCTCTGGTCTCCCCAGACCAGCAGCAATCATCGAGGCTCTCTAACAGGATGCAAATCATGGTAAACATGGAAAAAAACCCAACCCTCTAGGTACTGCGTAAGAAAAAAAAAAAACCTAGAGAGAGAAAACATGCTGCATCACCTGAGCCATGGTGGAGCATGCCTGGGCCATCACATGCTTTCCCACTTTCCTAACCGTTTAGTGGCAGGTCCAGCAAGCTGAGGGGGTGCTTCCGATAGCATTTTGTTTTGTGGTGGGTTTTTTTGTGGTTATTTTGGGGGATGGGGGTGTTTTTGGGGTTTTCTTTGTTTTTTGTTTTTTTTTTACTCACAAAACATGTAAGGCACACAAGGAGGCACCAAGCCTTTAGAGGAGAATATGAGGTGATAAGCTGTGGAGACGCAAATGGAATTCTGACATGATCACAGAGGAAGACTTAGTTTGTGTTCTAGAAGCTACCTTGTCCTGAAAACTATTTAATTAATGGTGCACCACACGGCCATGGGTCTCTCCTTTCCTTTTGGCCAGGATTATGTAGATACGAAGGTAACTATCAGCTTCTCTGTAAAAATAACAGGGTATGTGGACACTGGCTATAACACATGAGTAATGCGGAAATTAAGGCTGATACTGACATTTCACTGAAGGACCTACTCAGCCAGAGCCGAAGAGATTGCATGGATCCCTCAGTGATCTCTGGAGGGTGGGGTGAATTAGCACAGAAAAAAATCTCTACTTGTGAGTTCCAGGCAGAGAGGGAGAGCAAGTGCAACCTGAGCAAACTTAACAGAGGCACACTTCTTTTCAGCTCAAGCAAGTAATCCAGAATACTGGGCAGAGCAACCTGAAACAGGGTCATGTTTGTTTTGTTCCTCTGCAGATACTGCTGTGGAAGTAAAATTTTCTGGCTTTCTGTGCCTGCATATGGGTTCACTCAGAATTTCAGCCACCCACCAAGCTGAAGAATGTAATTTTTTTGCCTATATACATCCATTTAAGATATATTCCCAATCTTCAGTGATTTGTAATTCAAGACTCGATGAACCAGAGGTCACACATCTTTGCACTAAGTAGCATTTGGTGGACTTTTTCTTCTACTAATTTGTCCGACCTCTATTTTGAACCCATGTACTTTTCTGGCATCTGCAATATCCTGCACAGCAAAGATACCTACAACTTGTCTCTCTTTGTTTACCTTCAGAATGTTACCTTGTTTTGGAAGAGACATAAATGGGGCTGACTTCACAGGTATTTCAGAAATAGCACCTCAAGATGGGAATTCTGCACATGCACATTGGGTCCCAGAGTCCAAGAACATGAACAAGAGTCCTAAAGCAGTCAATATTCTTCTCTCAGAAACATCCCTTACAAGGCAACCAGATACTCATACTGGTGTGTATATACACGCGTAAACACATATATGTATACACACACATATAATGATACCTTTTCTGAGCAGGTGACCTGTTTCTGTGCTAGATGTTAGCTGGGAATCAGAGTATTCCAAGTGCAGCAGTTCCTGCACTCACCACTTGTTTCCTTTTCTGAGTTGGACCAGAGCAACAATTGCAAACACCAGAACTGTACCCCTTAGGCTTTGATGCTGCTATAAGCTAAGACAGCCCCAAACATATGCCAACAAGTTGGGGGAAGGGTGTGAAGAGCACACTCTTTGTTGGACAATCTGTGTCCAGGAAGCCTCTTACTGAAAAGCCAGCCTTTCAGTCTTGGAAAGCACAGTTTGAAAGGTTAAGTCACTTTCGCATTTGAGATAAAACAAGCGTCTTAAGTTTTGCCTTGGGAGAAGGAATGAATGACTGCTAGAACTGGTTACATTGATTAATTCTCACTTGCTTTACCAGAAGAAGAATGATTGTTGGGTATATCTTAGTTAAACATGCACTAATCAACTAAGTACAAAATACAATTTACTCTGTTTAAATAAAGGTATTTCCCAAAATCTGAATTCAGCACTATTTCTAAGGTAATATAAATACCTCGTAAAGTATTACCAAAATTTGAAATGTCTGCCAGTATTTCATTCCTTTACAAAATAAGTTTTCCAGAGAAGAAAAGGCCCCTCAGACAAACTGAAGCCATTAACATCATCTTATGAAGAAAAAAAAAACCAAACCCATAGGTTGATCAGTCATTCATCACTGAGAGATGTTGTATCAGAGAAGTTGTTACAAATTGTTAAAAAGATTATTTTTATTGTAACTTCACTCCCCCATCCCAGTAACACTTTTATCCAGTGGAACTGCAACAACTTTTTTAATTTCATAGGTCAAATTAAATAGGAAGAAAAGAAAACTTGCTGTGCTTCTTTCTTATGTTGCCTGTCTTTAAGGAGGCTTGCTCGATATGAAGACAATGGCCTTAACCTAATCCTATTTTTTAAAGGGGTAAAATAATTAATGGACTGTAGGTCCAGACTTCTTGGGCTAATAAGGAAGACAAGCTCTTCAAAACAGGAGTAAAATACAAGACAGCCTACTACAGAAACAGTGCTAATCAAATCCAACTATGACAGATCAGAGCTATCAGGCAGATGTCTTCTCACCTCCACAGCATTAGCATCTGTGTGTGTGTATATATATATGCATACAAAAATAATTTCTTAATATATTTCTTTAACAGAAACTACCGTTCAAAGCACTTTATGAGTCGGAGGGTATTTTAGGCAGGGAAAGATGATGACTACAAAGGTGAAGGAGATTTACATTAAATTTGGCTTTGGATCTCACAAACTACCTTTCAGTGGAAAATCATCTCTGTTCCACAGGGCATGTAATTTACTTGTCTTCACAAAAGGCAGCTGACACTAACATTACAAATACAAGGCTCTGAGTCTCAATTACAGGAATTAACTCCATTTGGCCTGGCTGGATTTTGTTCCCTAGCCTTGCTGCAACCATGTTTCAATGCAGATTCTGAGCTCGGTCAGAACACAAATGGTAGCAAATGTTAGGTTATTAGTTGAATAGCTTTCTTTATGTGCACACACAACCCTCCACTACCCCCCTGTAGATCTCCTCAACAGACCTCAGTTAACATGATATACAAACCTTCACTTGTCAAGAGCTAAAACTTGTGTTGCGTGTCTCAGTACCAACTGTGTAAGAGCACATTACCTTACTGAAAAACCATCCACACCTCCCTGTCACAAAGGCAAAATTACAAAACCCCAAGTGAGCAAAATGAGATCCACAGAGTTTTACAATGGAGATAGCATCGTCTTTGGTAACGAGCTGCAGCCTGCAGAGCGTGCATGTCCCAGCACACAACGCACCTCCACACTGCACTGCACCTCTGCAGCATGGAAAAATTAGGATGGCTGCACTACACATTTGCTGCCTTTCACAAAAAACAGTAAATAAACACCATGCTTTCTAATGGAGTTTGTATGTTATGGCCTTAGTGGACTTCTGTGTAAAAACAGATTTTGTTTGCGTAATACAGGAAAACACTTATTTCCAACTAATCAAAAAGACCACAAATCTATGAAAGCTGACCACTTCATACAAAACAGGAAAGCTAATCTTGAGAATTATTCGCAAAAGCTGTTATGTTTAAAATAAGTGGTATTTTCAAAGTCAGATGCAGCACATGAATGTTATTAAATCTCTTAATACCTGGCACTGCTTTTATCCTTTGGTATGTATCAGAGCAATGGAATACAGCTTTGCAAGACTTGATGATATGAATTTTCCATTTTTCTTTCCCAGCTGTTTTTGTCTACGCATGTGCACACACATACGCTCTCCTCCCCACTTCCAGTGGCTCTTGCACAGTTACAGTGCTTCACTGAATAAAGTCTGAAGAAAATTTCGTGTGTTCTTCCTCTGTTTTTACACAAGCATCTAGAAGAGGATTAAAACAAGGAAGGAAGATTCTGCTAATGATCCAGTTTGCTGCAAGTCATCAACATCTCAACTTTCACTTCACATACATCCCCCAGCTGGTGCACGTAAGTGACCAGTATGTAGCACCTAGTAAGACCGTCTATAAATGATAGGAAGAAAATGAAGAAAGAAAAATTGAAGGAGGACTGCACTTTTTAGCAGCATTTATTAGAAAATATATTCCTATAACCAGGGATATATTAAAAGTTGTATGCTTAATCGCAAACAGAAGAGGACAAAAATGTTTTTCAAAGAACTTTTTCCCTAATCGTTAAATACTCTGACAATCTCTATGCCCCAAACCCTGCCCTATTCCACGCTTTCTGTTGTACAGCAATAATTAAATCAATTACTGTACCTACAGCTGCTACAGACCAACTTCTATGGAACCTAGTCCTGGTAATGCGTATTAGCTGCTGGGCTGAGGGCTCAGGAGAGCGCCTGTTCTAAACTTCCGTTCTGTCTATCTTACACAAAGGAGCCGGCACGAATCAGTGTCTTGCTATGCCTTGGCTTCTAGAGCCTCCGTGTTCCAAAAAATCACACAAAAAAGGCCAAAGCTATTTCTCCTTTATCAGACTGGTTTTTGGAAGGCTTAACGCCTTACTCCAGGAGCTTTAAAAAATAATGTGATAGAAAAAAATTCTCACCTTGGTATCTTCCACAAAACAGCCCCCAAAGAAATCGACTCTACAGTTGTGTTGCATCAGCAAATAGGCAAGAAAATGAAAAGAGAATAGGGAGACAGGCTTGTAAGACATATTGCAAGTGGAAAGTTAGCTCATAAGTGGTGTGTTAGCCTTGGGGCCTTCTTCAGGCAGTGAAAAAAAAAGAGAGCAATTTACAGATAACCAAGCTGAATGTTTTATTTGCTTGTTGGGAGTTTGGATTTTTTGTTGGGTTGCTTGCTTTTCTTGTTGTTGTTTTTTAATGCTCAAGAACAGAGACTATTCATAATTTGCAGATTTCCTAAAAAGCCAAGGCAGTGAAATAATATAACATTGTTATTTGTACTTGTTAACAGCAGCAGCAATAATAACATACTGGAAGAGAAGAGACAGTAGGGAAAAGAATATGATGTTTCCTTTCTTTCCCAGCGTTTGGAAAATGGCCTATAGGAAAACACCACTGATTATTTTTCATAGGAAAAACAGCAGAAACCGTGCTTTGTCCCCCACCACTGAGGATTAGCTGCTCAGAGAAAAGATTTTTCATTTTCACACATGCACACGCTTCTACATACACTTGGTTTAGATAAATTTGCACAAGCTGCTTTAACCAAACTGATGGGAAGCTTGGCTGCCCCTGAAATACATGGTAATTCTCATGGACAAGAGGGTAGGTACTGCATGCATGTTGTTCAGAATTAGACAGCAATTTAGGACTTCAAATTGATCTGGGGAGAGCAACCATGTTTTTATTCAGTCACTTACTAGGAAGAAACCAATACTGTGACCATGGTAATAAACTCAGATGCAAGTGTGTGTGCAGATGGAGGAAAAAAGAAGACATACTTGGGCTCCTTCCTCTTTTGATATTTTAATAAACATAACTTCAATTTGGGCATGGGTAGAGCCATTTAACAGTCTGATTTGGCTCACGTGAAAGCAGAATTCATCTTCCCTCTCCTTTCCCTCCTCTCTTTCTCTTACCTCTTTCCACACCTCCATTATAGTCAGATTCAACAAAATCTGAAAATTTTATTCCAACACCTTTCAGAATTTACATTAGGAACTGAAAAGGTCTGAAAACCCTCCATGACAATGGAACCAGAATCAGGGGGGAGATCACTGCACTCACCATGGCTCGCTCTGGTTTAATGTTCAATCTTTCACTGCCAACTACAGTTACGTCTCTGCAAGAATACATTTAAAAGGGGGAAAAAAAATCCAGCTCAGCAAATGCCTCTTGTGTTGTTTGGCTGATTTAAGCCTAGCTCAAGAACCCCCACAGTGATGGGTTCAGGATAAACAGTCCACTCATCCTCCGCTGGTCGAAAAAGATCCAGTGGGATTAAGTTGTGGGGGAGAAAGGAGTAATGTCCATGGATATTCAAGTACGTTAAGACACTACTGAACTGCATTTCTAAAGAGACTCCTACAGACTTACTGTAAGTCACATATGCTCTGTATTAAATGTACCAAAACAAGCTTTAGTTTTTGAGATAGTCAAATGTTGTAATATGTGAGAATGTAATCTTCTGTAAGAATCTTTCTGCTATTATACACGTTTTGACCTTGTACTAGTCTTCCCCTCTTGAGTACACAGCATGTACATTTTGCTTAATTTTAGAAGTATTCCTGTTTGCATATGGTATTCCCCAGGAAGATTAATAGCTTCCTACAAAATACATAATTCAGCTCTCTCTTGCCATTCTGCAAATACTATCAACTGTACTTCAGTACACAGTTTCTGAATATCTTAACACCAGTAGCATTCTCACACTTCACATTTTCCAGTCAAAAAACCTCAAGCCTAACCCAAAACAGAGGCTTGTGGCACTCTATGCAATTGTATGAAAATTCTTAAGTTCATGCAAAGTCTATTACCAATTTTAAAGTACATGGGAAAGGATTTTCAGAATAGTTCCTGTTTCTGTAGACACCATTTTATCAATTAGTCCTTCACAATTATAGAAATGCCAAAGACTTTGGCTCACGTTCATTTCTTACGCGAGTTTTCTACAGATGAAGAAATAAGGATACCAAGAACCTCAGTGAAAGCTAATACAGAAAAAATCACTTATTGCACCTAGGACTCTCAGTACTTAAGAGAACCTTCACCTTTGACTTCATAAAAATGGCAACCACTGTCCAGTCCCAAAGTAAGCTATTCAACCCCTTCCTTAAACACAAAAATCTCAGTTCCCTTCCTGGATGCATGGGATAGCCTAGTTATCAACACACTGCTTGGAAGCAGCACGATGCATCTCTGCTACCAGCTGTGAGCTCCTTCTTGGAGTGTAGCACCACAGAGTTACTGTGTGCAACATGCAGAAGGAATAAAGAGAACCATACCTACCCATTTTCCATTACAATATTCATCAATATAACAAACTCAGATGCTGGGGCCACCTCCTATCTTCTGTTTTAGTTTACTATGGAATCTGTCATGATACAGGTGGCCAGGACTTTAGTTTTACATCTCATCTAAACAACAGGGCCAGCAGAAGCTATCCTGTCCCCTGGTACACTGCTGGGGCATTGGTTCAGCACGGCTTGAGAGAGAAGAGTGTCACCTACTGAATCACAAATACCACTTGCTAGAGCAGTTTTTCTTCTATGTGTCACATCTAATCAACATACCACAATTCTCACAGCTGCTGGGAAGGCTGATTACATTTTCTTTCAAGGAACTAAAATTTAATTTTATTCAGGCAAGATAGTGGCATTGCTGGAAAGAAGCACTTTTACTGGGATTTGGAAGTGCATTCACAAAGTGTTACGGGGCCATATGGCCTTTGGTACTCTGGCCAAGGTAAAGACCATTTTACTTTGGAGTTGGAGAGGTGGAGGGAATTCCAACACAATGGAAAGATCATGCTTTGCGAGAGCACAGAGCTGATGAACATAGAGCTGGGTGACACACGCAGTGGCATACCCACACTGCTCACCAGATCATGTCGTTATTTTTAAAGTAATAGCTAGGATTTCTGTTAATTTTTTTTAGATCAAATTTGCTATTCAAAACAACTTAACATGAATGTTCTTTTAGTATTAGCGATAAATTCGCACAGCCTCCGTGCAGCGTAGAACACTGAATCCATGTGGCTAAAAAACTGGTTATGCAAGCAAGGCATATGCTTGAGGGGATGAAGAAAAATTGGCAAGATACTGCTTGCCAAGGCATGCCACACATTAGCTCTACTTTAAAACTGTTAGGAAATTTCAGCATTTGCAGTTCATTTTCTCTACAAATACACAGAACGGGATGCATCTTCTTTCAAGAGTCATGATGAGATGATCTCCCCTCCCCGCTTCTCCCCTATTTTGATCCCATCTTCTCTTTGAAATTTAATGGCCACCTTTCTCAGATGATGTTACTTCTGAGCTAAGTAACACTACGTCCTTTGTTATTTAAAAATAGGTATTAAACAGAAGCAAACATTTTTTTTGTACAGCAATTACTGTGCATTTATGCAGCACACAGCACTGCTCCTGGAAATGGCTTAAAACGTTCAAACACATAGAAGAAAGATTGCACACACAGGATACTGCCATGTTGCTTTAAAAGAACCACTTTATCATAAATCACCTTTTCCTTTTTTTGAACCTGTGTTCTGAATACTTCCTAGCTGTAATCATGGGGATTGGAGGAGTGTGGGGTGGAATCTGACAGTTCCAGAAATCTCGAGGAGTCAATATTATCTACAGTGTATCTTCAAGTATCTCTTACAATGACTAAATAAAGAAAATACGTTCTGGTTTTTTTTTTTAACATGGAAGAAACTAAAATGTTAGAAAAATATCAGTTTCTTATTTACAAGTAGTGCAGAAAGTAGGCATTAGGCATAAACCCCATCTACTAATGTTTATCACAGCATGGTGAAGTATAACAACTTGTCTGGAAAAAGAAGCAAGAGAAAACACAGAAAGGGAGTAAACGGTGGGAACCGTCTGGAAAATACATGAGAATTACAATACAGTAAAACAAGAAGTATCAGAGTAGATCACTGAAAATCGACATTTACATTCCAGTCTTTCAGGGAACAGTAAATTTTCCAGGCAACTGTGGAAAATTCTAGATTTTCAACACATATTGAAAAAGTTTATACAAATGTAAAATAATGGGTTGTTAAAAATCCTGTTCAACATACCCAGACTATCTTCTTCTTATCCAAGGTTATTAGCTTTCTCCTAACCTCCATCAATGCAGTTAGCATAATTACTGAGCAGTATTACATTTAAGCTTCTGCTTGCAAAGTGACCATATATATTTAGAGTGGTGCATCTGGAACCCTGCAAGCAAAATAGGAGAAACAAAGCAAGCCCCCTAGGATTTTAAACATTGCATTCAACCAAATTCCTGTCTCCCAGAACTGCTTCTGTGTGTTCTTTTATTTTACCTTTTTAGGTTTGGTTTGGTTTTGTTGTTGGTTTTTTTTTAAGAGGTAAATTTATTTCATTACTAGTAATGATGTACATAATCTTCCTCTTCCCACTCTTCCATTATCATTCTTTTGAATACAGACACACCAGGTTCTGTGAAACAGAGTTTTTTGCCCCAAACTTTCTAGAGTTCCACTCCATAAACTTATACTTCATAAAGCAAAGCAGAGCGCAGAGTATCTGCTGCATGACCCTGTTATTTTCTCACCCAGTATTTGTTCACAGAAGACAAAAATGACCTCATTTAACATTTTGGGGGGCTGCAAAGCTATTACCCTTGCTAAACACTCAGCAAACATGTAATTTACTGGGCAGCATTAGACAGAGTTCAAGCTGTAGCATGGCATGCATTTAGTATCCCAATCCCATGACATTTCAATGCAAAGCAGCCTTCCTTAGAAGTAAACTAATGCTAATCAATAGATCTGACTCAGTGAAAAGCCTTAGACTGATAAAAGAAGGCATCAAACATGAAGACAGATCATTACCTCGTCTAGCAGCTGTCTGTCATTTCCAGCGAGGTGCAAAACTGTTTTTTAAAACATCACTTTAACTCAGTTCAAACTGAAACACCATTTCAAAAGCAACCTCGGTGGGGTTTAATGCCACTGTTTTACTAAAATTGGTCAGATCCCTTTTTGCAATTGCCAGAAACCATTGTTATTAGCACCACTCAAAATACTTCCACAAAGGCTGTTTTAAGTCTCCACAGAAAGACATTTGGATATTCCCTTTAAAGTCAGGTACCTTAAAGGTTAAAAAAAAAAAGTATGTGGAAAAAGGCAAAGAGTTTTCGTCCTATATAAAATGCTGTAGTCAAAAACTGATCAAGTTTTCTCCCTTTGCTCTATATAACAGCTGTTAACAAGAGACAGCAGTTAACCCTTGAGCCCAAATTCATTCCTGATATAAGTATTTGCTTCAATGAGCTTTCAGGAGCACATTAATTTGGTTCCCACTGTGAATAACAGCCTATCAGTGGAATATTTAAGATATTTAAAATTTTTATTAAGAAGCCAAAGGAGCTGTATTAACATTTGGAAGGAAGGGAAAAATGCTTGCATGAAATCCTACCTCTTTTACAAAAGACTCCTTTATGTTCCAAAGTCATACTGAAATCTGGAGGAGCATTTTATCAAGTAAGATTCATAGCTAGCTTTGAAAACAGTACCAGTTAAATCTAGTAATCATGTTGAACCCCCAGCTTTCCCACCTTCAGAAAGTCTTTTGGTAACCTTATTCATTGTAACTTAAGCCTCCATACCAGTTTACAAGCACCTTCATAGAAACAGCCAACCAAACCTGCAGTTCTGTAACATAAAAATGATGTACAAGTCTCCTGAGGAATAATTCCATATACATTTGCTACAGATTGCAGTCAGCTTATTTCAATGAACCCTTCTCTCTAAAAAATATATACGAATCTCAGGATGTGCAGTGATTGTTTAGAATAGGAGCACTTGAGGTCATGGATGTTGAAGTATGTACTTCATAAAATACAGGCTCTGCTTTTACAAATGCTCCTACAGTAAGGATATTCTGTGTTCTTCCAAGGTCAGATATTTTTAACACCCCTCTGTACAAAGCCCTGTATGTTAAAACATTTTATTAGGTCACAAAAATAGGATCAAAAGTTAAGATGTGAAAATTGAGGTTGTTGATGTCAACTCAGATGTGGTCTTCGTTTCTTGTCGTCACCCATTTGTTCATGTCCTACTCCTGCTACCTTTCCCTTGTGAAACTCCTGGTCTTACTCCCACAGCAGACCTAGAATCTTCACTTCCTGAATTTCTGTCTCTATAGCTCCCAGTCTCTGCTCTTCTCATGGCCCCATCCCTGAGGACCTAGGCCCTGTGCTCCACATGCCCTCACACAGCATCACCCCAACTCTTTCTCTGCGTCCAGTCTGCACTGCCACCAGCATCATCATCTCCAGCCCTCATCTCCTGCACACTTCTGCCCTACAATGGCACAGCTCTAACCTTCCCAAGGCTCCTCATTAGACCTCAAGTTTCTTCCTTCTACTTCTGTCCGTTCCCTCAGCCAGTCATCCTGTCTTTTTACCCCCATGATGGGGTTTCACTCCCTTCCTGCAACTGCTAAGGACCCATTCTGTGCCACATTCTTGGCCAGATCTAAGTCTCACCTCTGCTTTGAGAGCAACCTTCTTTCTCCATTGCCAGGCACAGCCCATTGTTGCTAGCACAGGTGAGAGCATGAGACTGAGAGGCTCTTTTGAGGAATTTAGCTATGCTCCTGCACCAAGCGCGTGACATTACAAACTCAGATCTGCCAAGTACCAGTTACATGGGCAGCTTCATGGCAGTGTTCAAAGCCAGGCTGGACGGAGTCTTGGGAGACATGGTTTAGTGTGAGGTGTCCCTGCCCATGGCAGGGAATTGGAACTAGATGATCTTAAGGTTCTTTCCAACCCTAACTATTCTATGATTCATGGCAATGGGAAGTGACCTACCCTGCACGCCAAGCACAGCAGCAGTTCAGTTTAAAGTTTCTGCAAAAATCAATGGGACTGAAAGGCCTGTTTCAAGAGAAGAGATTGTAGTGTGGGTTTTTTTAATAATAAAACCATTTTTCTTTAAATCCATTCCTTAATAAAGCTGAGCTGTCTTTCTGAGTTTCCAACACTTCCTAAAACTATCTGTAAGCAACTTAAAACAGGCTCCTACAGTAGGAAATGTCAGACACTCTGAGTATTAGTGCTATCGCGCCTGCCCATAATCATTTCCAAATTAAATTTAGATTCTCTGGTATATCTTCACCTAAACAGATTTCCATAACCACCAACCAGTAACTCTTCTTTTAATTTAGGAGTGCTGTGTTAGATGACTTTGTTCCCAGACTCAGGCTGTGAGGCTAGCATCCCAAGAGACACTCCCACCTCTTCCTGGGGATAAGCAAGCCAGCCCTGGGAACATGAGACAAACAGCAAGAAATACTAGTGAGCTTCTACAAATCTTAATAAACTAAAACCTGGGATTGAAAGCTTGGGATTTTCTTATTTACTATTACCCTGAAGTGAAATTGGAACAGGGAAGAAGGGCAGAGTATTTTCTGCATATGCTTTAAATACGTAAATAAACCATTTTTGCCATTTGATATACTTCCTATCTACCCATCCTTTTTCGGTTTGCTTTAGTTTTTTGAGCAGCCTGGTGTCAGGCAAAAATCTACCTTTTTTCTGACTACATGACGAATGTATGTGTAGAAGGCTTCATAACCCTAACAGATTTTTGTCACGGTCATTCTTCATTTGTGAATCAGGCAATTCAAAGCAAACTGTGTCACTGTCATGGCCATTTTGATCGCTACATGTGAGAAGTTACTGCTCTACTCAGACCTGTTCTGGAGTCTGTCCTCAGACATTTCCTTTTACTCCTTCCCTTCCCCCATTTTTATATTGTTAGAAACACTCATCTCTATACTTATACTTCAGCTAACCAAGCAACTTTTAACATTCCTAAATACTTAAGTTTACAAAGGATATTTGTAATTAGAAGGGCCATCTCTGCCTATTTTATCACTGCACCATTAATAATACTTCTTTCTATGGTACTACTGTGTTACACAAATGCACATGTAAAGGAATGTATTGCTGGGTGAGAGAGGAAAAAGGGGAACATGAGTGTACATTAAGTAAATATCCTGGAGATAGTAGAAGACAACAGCTTACTAAGAAATTACATATATATTGTTGAGAATGGGTTAGTACCAGTCTTTGAAGTCCTAGAATTGCTCTGCTATATCATATTAAATGGGAAATGAGGGGGCTGCAGATGATAATTGGTCCTATGACCTTCACCTTCCTGGGTCAAGCAGTCAGAAAGGAAATCTGTGTAAATATCATTAGTAAAAATGCCACAGATCTGAAGATCTCAAAGTTCTCCAGAGTACACCGAGTCTCCAGTGACTTATATACTAGGATTTTTTTCCTGAAATGAGCTATCTCCTCCCATGTTTTGCAGGAAGGAGAGGAAGAGAAAAAAGATCTGCCATCTCGGCATCAATACTTGAGCTATCTCTTCATTCTGGCAGCTATCAGTCTTTATTCACTCCACATGGTGGAAGAGAGTCTCACCTCTTTGAACTTGTCTCCACTATTTTCAAAAGAGATGAGGGGCAGCAGAAAAAAGAAGAGAGGGAGGGAAGAAAAGAGACAAAGAAAAAGACAGGGAGGACACATCAAGGTAAGTTAGATTTGTACATCATTTATCCTACAAGAAAGCACATGCTTTGATGTACCCCGAGCCAGACAAGGGCATTGTTAGGGTTGCATTTTGTCTACAAAGCTAAAGAAGTAGTGAGTGTAGTATTATGCTGCTGTGTCAGTCTAGTTTGACCAGTTTCACAAGTTCACTAGAAAAGGAAGTGTGACATTTTCATTTAGAAGAACATGAGTGAAGCTTAAAAACATGGCTAGGCACGTTGGAGTAACTGGGACAGTGTTTCTGAACAGGAGAGAACCTTGTTTTAAAATCAACTGAACATTTTAACAACCAATAACAGATTTGCCTGAACTACAATTTGAATGTAGAAAAACTTCACTGAAGATAACGGGAGACAAAGAAGAGAGAGATTTCGAGAGGAAAAGAAGGGTTATATTTTGCCACTCCAGTTCTTTAATATCTATAGCTCATAGGTTCACTCCCACAGCAGGTCCATATATACCCTGTCACTCACGAACAGGTACTCTGTACCAGTACCTGTCTGGCATACCAATGTGGTCCTCCCACAGCCTTGCTCTCCTGTACATCTAAGCCGGAGCATACCCTGTGCTGTGCCAGTTTTTAATCGTGCACTATCCCAAAGCCAGGAGTTCCAAAAGGACTTTCAGGCAGGAGAGGAAAAGAGGAGGAATGCAAACTCTGAATGTTCATGAGGGCTGCGTGTTATGAAGGACATCAATTACCAATAAGTAATATCTATTTTCAAACCCTGTTTATATACATGAAGGGCAAATGCAGAGAGGTCTTGGAATAAGCCCCATTCACACATACACAAATCTGGTAGTGAGGAACTACTTTTGAGTGAGGGACCTTCCTCCCTGAACTCCCTGTGTGCCCAGCAGGAGCTGAGCTCCATGAGGTTTCAGACAGAGTTCCAGGTGTGCGTTTCAAGGACATCAGGAATGGTGGTACTCCTCAGTGAGGCCAGAGCAGTGGCATGAGCATGCTCTGGTGACAGATAGGAACTCCACCCTGATAGTTTTGTGTGAGATTTTAATGCATCCAATTATCCAGTTGAACAGTCTCCACGCAGATATGGTCATACTCTTTGTCTTTTCATTATATGCTACAAGTATCCTCAGGGACTGATCAGCTTCATCACTATAAGGAGAATGAACCTTTTGATACTGATGATGTAAAAAGAGGCCTTGGCACCAGAAGTGATTTGGCTTAAAGCATGCAGGTTGACAACCGGGTTTAAGAGGAATTAAAAAAGCCATCTTGCAGAGAAACTCGAATTTGCTACAGTAGCACCTTTGTCCAACCAGAGCTCTGTGCGGGAAGGATCACCAATAAAGGCCTGGATTTCTTCCACCTTCCCAGAAAAGGCGACTGCAGAAGGAACATCACCTTCGCAGTAAGGTGAAAGAAGAAACAGATCCTTGTGGATTGAAGGTCACACCAAAGAAAACTAAAAGAAATTACATAGAGGTGGTTTTACCCATCACCACATAAACAAGATAATTTCTGAAATAAGCTAGAAAAGTCTATTCCTTTCATGTGGTTCTGTCATCATGGGCAGGGATAAGAAAATTCTACTCCCTCAGCCCTGTGTGCTCACAGACAAAACATGCTGCCGCATTAAAAATTAAGTATTTGTCACAATAAAAGTCAGACAGAGAGGAAAGGTTTCCAGTGTTAGGGCTGTCCAGCCTTTAAGAACAAATATCCTTGCTGGAACATGAACCAGTTGTCCATAAACTGAGATGTCTCTGCATGCTAAGGGAACCAGCTGTTCCTCACGAATCAGGAAATAGTCTAAACCCAGGATTTCAGGTTTCATATCCATCTCTGCAAGGCTGCACAGAAACATACTGATTGAAAAAAAAAAAAAGAGTCAGGACACAAGACAAACAACACATGGTCTAAAATCTGTGCTGCTGCACAAAGACCTTTGAGCCACTGAATCCAGATTCTCTACAATGACCTTTAAAGCCTGGACAGAGCTTACCTGTTGCATTTTGGCATTCACTGTTATACCCCCACCTCTTAAGTCATAAAACGCTGCTACAGAAAGGCTGTAAGAATCTTTGATCAAACAGCTCTTCAGATAAAGTGAAGTAGATAGTGAACTCCCCTGAGTTAGGAAGAGTTTTTTAAGGTGCTCACTGTACTAGACAAGGAGACATTTTGGAATTAGAAATGGTCTTGCCCACAATAAGACAAAGAAAGTATCTGCAAGATGTTCTCATAGCTGTATGAAACTGGAATCCTCAAGATGAAAAGACATGAACCTGCCTTTTACCTCAAATGCCAAGAATTGGAGCAGCCAGGGTCATTATCCCAGACTTGAACTTGTGAATTACAGTGCAGTTTTTCTAAATAAGAGAACAGGTTTAAATCTGCTATTTCTCTTCAGTTCCATGAAATACGTTGTTTAGGTATCTCTAAGGAAATAACAAACAGCGGTAAAAAAGAATTGAGGAGAGAACACATATAGATTAATTTCTGATACTGGTGTGCTGAACCCATGAGTCTGACATTGCACATGCTCCTTGAAAATCTTGGGTCCCTATCACTGCAGGGGAAGAGAGAACTTATTTATTCACATTTAATCCACATCACTTCTCAAGGTACAAAAAATTTTAATAGTTTGGAAATCATATGCTATAGATAACAACATAATAATCAAGGACAGCAAAAAAGAATGTCATAAGTTGACCAGTTCTGAAATAACGGGATGTTCTGTTATGAATGGTTTCCAAAACTACTGCTGTACAGAGAGCTTACTCCTAACCTGCAGAAAAATTAGACTGGTGTGTTTTATGTACAGGTGTAGCATAAAAAAAGTTACAGTAAAATAAACTACCTAAATTAAAACATTCAGAAGACAAACAGGATGGGAAAGACAGCTAAATAAGAAAGAGCAATCTGGCATAAGCAGAAACGGGTAAAAACTCCCAGGAATAGCTGTGCTTAAGCTGGAACTGAGAAAAAGTTCCTAAGTAACGGCACGACTTTCCAGTCAGGGAACTGAATGCAAGGAGGTTCTGTTTAGAGGGAGATAACACAACATGCTATGTGCAGAATCAAGTAACAAATCTATGATCTTCTGTGATTATAGCTTAAAGGTTCCTCGTCTATCCCAAGGAGCGTGCCTCTGTGTGTTGCTGACCTTGTCATGATGTTTATTTCAGAGTGAATGTACAACCACCATTAGCAAATTAGCTGCATCCCCTGGGTTGATTTCTGCTTTTCTCTTTTTCCCTTTTTGTTAGGGTACAAGGAGAGGTGTAAAGGTAAGAAAGTGGCAGAGAAAAAGGCATGGAGAAAGACAAGCTAAGAACATAAAATAGAACCTAGAAACATACAACCCAAATTGCAAGTATTACTTCCAGAACAGAATATGGCTGCCTATACGCCTACAGACAAAATATTACTGTTTTTAAAGTAATATAGAAATGATACATACAACTTCACTCTGTCTGTCCTTCCTCAAAGGCATGCTGCAGACACAAATGGATCCTCCTGAAAAGTTGTAAATGGTGAAAAGATCTGTGTTGCAGCCTCAGGCTGAAATCTGAATCTATTTCTCCTGTATCAGTTTCCGTTTAAATATCAATAAACAACACTAGTCCTGAGCGACTTCCTTGAAAGACTTGCTGTTTCTGCCTCTCTTCATCCATTTATGTTGCCTGTTCTACTTCAGGTTAAACACATTTTGTTAACGATGCAGCAGGATCGGATAAGTCTTCCATTCACACACTTTTAATTAACAAACAAACAAACGCGGCAATAGGTAGCTTTTTCTAGCCGTTTAAGCACTGAGCTCCGGTCAAAGCCTGCCCACCAAATTATGCAATTATGGTTTATTGCCCTGTAACTGCTTCTTCATTGCAAAAGAAAAGCTGATGATAAAGACTTTTTATTCATATACTGCTAAGTGACTGTACTGGTAGAAAAAGAGTGCCATGGTGGCTCACAAGTGCACTGAACACAAATGTTCATCTGTAGCATGTCCCAGAGTTGAACTGTAAAAATAACCCACACAGACATGGGAGCAACAAAATACCGCTATAAAATACGTGACAAATGCTGCCTTCTGCCTTAGTGCAAACTACAAGCACATGGTCATTTTCTCATCGAAATAAGTCTTCATCACATGGCATTTGGTGGGAACACTGGGGCAGGCAGTGCTCCAACACGACTACCACCAGGCTCCATGGCTGGCTTATGGCAGGTCACAATATGACTCAATAAGAGCTCTGGGATGCAAGTGCTGGTGGGTAGCACAACTGGGAGAGGTTTTGCAGAGATGTCTGTGAGGCCAGAGACCGTGACGAATTATCCAATATTAGAAAGCAATTGTACAGAAGTCCTCAACAACAGACTCACAATTTATTCTTCCACAATATGGAAAACAAAATTATCTGACAACTTAATCAACAAACACCTCATCTCCCATCTCTCCTCCATCAGCAAGACCAGTGAACATGCTTCACTACATCTTTCCATGTCCTCACCTCCACCTTTGCCGTGCACTTTTTCTAAACAAACTGCTGCTGCTGCTTGATGTTGGCTCAAACACTTCTCCCCAGGAAGCCCTTTGGGCTTCATCAAAGCCCCAAACAGTCCTATTCTGCCTCATCCACCCCAGCAGCCTTCCTCCTGAACCCTTCCTGGTGCTTTCCAGTGTCCATCCCCTCCCAGTGCTAACCCCATCTCCAGTAACTTCTTCCATGTGTTCCTGGGAGAGCTGTTTACAATCTTCTGTCACCTTTCCAAGGGAGATGTATGACTCTTGCAGAGTGTTTCACACCAAAGACCGATGCCTTGGGGAGGGAAGACAACTGAAGTAAGGAGAAAGTAGCCAGTATGTTTAGAGAAACACCTAACTGTCAAGTTGTATTCGTATAAATGCTGTACTTTTCCTAACAGACTCTCCGCAAAACACAGCATTTCACAGAGCACTTGAAATCTAATCCTTGGCACTGATACCTAAGTAAAAGCTGCTGTCAGAGCTGCTGTTCCCATTCCAGTCTCACCTTAAAGGATAGAAAATCATGATGGATAGCCACATGGACAAACCCAATGGGAAAGAACTCATGCACATGTATGAAAAGAAGTACTGTGAGCCATCAAACCACTGAAAGGGAACAGGGTAACCTGTACTTTTAGGATGCAATTTTCAATTACTTTTACACTTCTTTATTACTTAAATAGTGACTTTCAGCATCTGCACAGCATATTCATATAAATTCTATTTAATGCCTCGCTTTGGCTTTCAGCAAATTCCAGTAAATTCTAAATAATTTGATTAACACAGAAAACTGTTATTGCTTGATTTTACCATGCCTTCCTTTTGCATCCATTTACATACCCCTCAAAAATTATTAACTTTAACCTCCTAATTCCTGATATCAGAATGCTGAACCAAAACAAAAAATCCTTTCACTGATTAAATGCAAGAGCTTCTATCTCAGTATGAACTACGGCACTGCTTCCATAGTGCTATAATAATTAGAGCTAACATAATGAAAACCTAGTAAAAAGACTATAAATTCACCATATGAGCACATATGGATGTGAAAAAGGAAAGCAAATGAGTTCTCCAAACTAAAATTAGATTCAAAACAGAACAGCGTCCCACAGAAATAGCACAGGCCTGAAAAGTCTATATAAATTTACTATGCCAAATCCAATTTTATCTAACATTCGGTTTCATCTATCCATGCTTCCACAGTGTATTTAAGATATTGAGAGTTTAACTGTTCATGCAAGGCTGGACTGCAGTGTAGCTGCTTTAGACAGGTTTTCACGTTTGAAGCAAACCAGAGCTGGGTTTATCAGCAGAGCTACAAAACCACGGAGGCCTGTCCACTCAGTTCTGAATGGGATTTTCTTAACCAGGCTTCTGCTCCAGGATTTTGCATTGCTTGCTCTGTTTTCTCTGCAACTGAGCCTTCCTTTCTGAGGATTTCAAAACAATGATTCATTTAAAGTACACCTTCTGAGGAGTGGTCTCATCATAGAAAGGGAGAACAAAATCCATTTATTCTGCGTTACTGCATATGTATTCATCTAAATGTGCTTTTAAAGGAATTCATCTGAACCTCTCAGTTCAAACGAAGATAGTTTTGAATATGTTTCTGCTTTTCTTGTAGCCTCTGCAACTTTCTGCCACAAAACTTTGGTGTAAAAAGCTTGTGACAGAGCTCTGAGCAGTTTTTTGTTTTGTTCTGTTTATGCTGCATCCTCCACGTCAGTTCAAATTGCTGTGTCCAGCATCTCCTAACATGTCATATGCACTGAAGGTCATGTCAACCATCAACTGGGGAATCAATTCAAGCAGTAGCAGTGTGTCCATTTTGCTTCTGCACTGCCCCAAAGGTGTTTGCTGCAACAGACGCCAATCCTCAGATCAGGATTGTATTAAACTTGCAGGCACTTCTTTTATGGGATGAAACCAGTTTCTCCTGAGCTGTTTAATTACCTCGTGACTTCCGGGATTTAGCTTTGTTTTTTTAGATATGTCATCAAAAAAATAGGAAAGCTACAAATCTATTGACACAGTTGCAAGAGACATGAGGTAGCTGAGGGTGTGCTGCTTCTACCGACTGGGGAACCGTGACAGGGGACAAGCCAACTAGTCACTCCTGCCTACATGTTCTGTTTTTATTGTTCAGATAAATGAACAAAAAGATGAACAAGTGGCCATCCCAGGTTTCACAAGC